>JAJTWR010000314.1:2920000-2985000 GCA_021613335.1 Whitmania pigra
TTATTATTATTATTATTATTATTATTATTATTATTATTATTATTATTATTATTATTATTATTATTATTATTATTATTTATTATTATTATTATTATTAATGTTGTTATTGTTGTTCATCATCATCATCGTCAAGAAATATTTACTTATTATGAAACATTGTTTCAAACAAAAATTCTAGACTAAATAGTAGTAGTGTTGGGCGAAAATGAGAGCAGGAATGAAAAACATATTATAAACATATTAAATAATATTTTTTATTAAATAAGTGAAAATATGTTGAACATTTAAAAAAAAATATTTAGAAATAATTTAAGCACTTTTAAAAATTAAATGATAATGTCTGATTTACTTCAAACAAGAAGAGCAAGATGAGTAATAACATTAAATCAGATTTTAATTAATTTAAATAATAACAATAACGAAATATAAAAATCACTACTCATTAGTTTGTAATATAGGTTACACATTTGTCAACTCTTACATATGTACATCTACATCCTAGCAAATGCTTCTAAATATAATTTTCAGATGCAATTTGTGATATGTAAAAACATAATTATTTTGCTGGTTGAGAAAAGATAATAAGCAAGTAAACATTTCCAAATATATATTGACTCGATACAATTCATTTGATTGATAATTATTTTATTAAGTTGAACTTCTTTTATTAAGCAAAATACTCGATATTGAACATCTTAAATGCTTTCATAAAATGATTAATTAATCGAGAAGTATTCGATACCTTTCTTTGTTTCACGGATGGCACAAACCGATTTTTGAAAAAAAAATTGCAGAAAAAAAATTTAAAAAATTTTCCTGTCGACGGAAAATTTTTTAAAGTAAAAAATAACTAAATTAATTCCGAGTTAATTTGAACGTTAATTAGTAAGACCGAAAGACGAGGTAGAATGAACAAGAAGATCGAAATATTAGTTCTACGACTAATCCTGAGTTCTGAAACTATTTCCAGGCAAACACTTACTGAGCTGGGAAAAGCATTCAGACCTCGATGCGAGTGTACGTTCTACGGTCTTTTAAACGCAAACTTTCCAACGCTTAATTAGTGCAGTACCCGTCTGGTTAATTAATTAACCAAGTTATATCTAGTTCAATCGGCCACGATTAACATAATTTATAATTTATCGGAGGCCAGCTTTGTGATCAGATGGAATGATGTTAATTACTTACTCGCTCTCAATTCATAATTATAATTATTATTGAAGTAATTTTTTTAACATTATGATTAAAATAATATTAATGCTTCTTATTTACCAATGGATAGATACATTTGTTTATATTAAAATTATTATTAACTATTACATTAATTAATCGTAATTATTATTTTTCCAAAATAATTATTCTCAGTGGTGTAAAACAACAATGGAAATAACGAAATGACGGTTACGAGCGGGGAATTAATGACTGTTTCAAAACGAAGTGATAAATCATGAGATCAAGGCATAACTATTAAATATTATCTATTAATTATAATATTAAACGATTTGAATTTGAACGAAACTGAATTAGATTTAATTATTTGTTTCGTAGATTTTAAAAATATCCATACTCTCCTAAATCCTCCACATGCAGTCTCTTTATGCAACTACAGTCTTTATCATGCTAATTAGCTAATTACTGTTGTTTAGATATTAGCTCCGCCGTGATGTTATTTTGTTAAAATAATAATACCAAAAGAGGTTTGAGAATTAAATTTAAAAACTGAAAGCGATTAAATAACAAAATCAATGCGTATGATGCGTCCTTACCATGCAGGTGGTAAGTTTTCGATGAAAACTAAAAAAAAAAATAATACATAAGTTTGCATGCCAGAACTTTTTACATGATCTGGGTGGTAGTCGATAACAAGGAGACTTCTCAACGTGGAACTATCTGACCCCAAAACAACAATTTCCTGAGATTCACTCACTTCATCCTCTCAATTCCTTCTTTTCCAAGTCCACCCATCCACTCGAACTGCAGAGACTTGGATGAATCCTTGCCGACAAAGAGGTTAAGCAGATGCATCGTGAATAGAGACAAAAGCCTGAACTCCAGACAGACGGAACAAGTCATAAAAATTGCAGAACAATCTCTTAGCACATGTGTGCTGTTAAAAGGAAAGATTACTGTTTGGGTTGGTAAACACAAAGACCCAAGGTTGAAGTAACAAAGATAACCAACAAAAAGTAAAGGAATACTTCCGAATATAGAATTATTGTATGTATTAAAGTTATTGGGTGTGAATTAAAAGAAACAAAATCCGTTGCAAACAAAACAAGGTGTTAGGCGCCTGTTGCCAGGGCATCATTTATCAATGCCTTTGGTTTTGGCAAAAAAAAAGTCAGCTTTTGTTTCGCTGATTTATGACGAACCCAATTACATAATTTTAGAGATAAATAATTAGTTAACAATTACGATTAATTAACAAAACATGGTCAAAACGGATTTTCTTTAAATCAGCCTAAATTATGTTGTAGTTACATAACGAAAAGTTTAATTACTGCAAAATATGATGATGCCCCACTGAGTTTAAATTTAAGCTATCAAATAAACAAAATGTTTGATATTATTGGTTAATAGTGTGATTTTGATCTAACTATTACATTACGATTGAAACCGACTTTTATTGAAATGTTTTATAATTTGTGGACCATCAAAATCTGTCAAACACGTAAATTTATGTTTTATTGTTCGAATACGTAAAAATTGCCTATTTTATAATAAAAATAATATTTCCAATTTAAGTGTATATGTTAAATACAACCATTTTGCTTATTAAAAGCAACCCGTATGTATGACTGAAAACCATGAACAGGTAAGGTAAAAATATAGCGCTAAATAACAATATATCTCTGGATTATATACTGTTTTTATCAGTAAAAATTTCATATTGACTTAAAATTTCTTTATGACTTTACCGTGAATAATGGAGATTGTTTTGGTTTGCTGAGGCAGAATAATATTCGGCATTGTTTTGCGGGTTGTTACGATTTGGATGCGTGAATGAGCTCGTAACCAGCGGTTAGACCCAAAGCACCGAAAAACATTTGATCGGAAAAAGCTTTTGCTGTAGTTCTCGGATTTAAATTAATTACGTAAAAGTGTTCTGATTATCTACCAAAGAAGTGAGTTTGGGTGATTTATAAACACCGTATCTGATTCTTATCATTAAGACTTTCATTGAGAAATTTGTGAAAGCCAAGATCAATTAAAAAAATTAAAAGACAAATTAAAAAAGATTTTAAGAATTTCAATGTAGCCAATTCATCATAAATACATTAAAAATCCAAGAAAATAAATTAGGAATGAAAAGTTAATTATGATGGATTTTGAAGTAAAATTAAATTCTTATGAAATGTAGTTTAAGATTTGCTGATTGATCACCATGTTTAAAACACCTAAGAGACATGATAATTGTTTTGATGTTGTAAAAGATTTGGATAAATATTGATTCATTAGTATTTTGTTGATTTGCTTAGTCTTCTTTGTCTTTTGCTTAAAGGTTTTACAAGTGATGCATTATTATTATTTTTATGTTTGAATTTCCATTTTCTTAGATGAAAAGCATAATAACACAATTGAGAGTTTAATAAGTTAAAAATTAACAGCCATAAAGCAATGAAAACCTAAAGGCATTGAGAACTCCTTTAGCTCATTGACACATCATCATTTTACTTTTACAGCTGTTGTTATTGATCAAAAGTGTGTTTTGACATTTTTTAATTGTTTAATCAATTTATGTCAAGGAAAGTACAAGAGATGATAGACTAGAGATTGAAAACATTGAAATGATATTGAGATGACCATGTGATATCAATTTGAAACTTGACTCTGAGCAATGTGCAATGAATTCTAAATTCAAATTGCAACCTTGAAATATTTCCAGAGTACCACTGAATTGTTGTCACTAAAGATAAGTTTTTGACCTTGCCCCAGTGCAAAATGCAGGCTTCAGTGGAAGTTCAACTGGAGTTTGGCAAGTTCTTCAACGTGGATCTCTTCCAAAGAGGGTGCGCATCAAGTCCATTCAGATGTTTTTAACCATTTTCAGATTATTTCCAGTTTTAAATTGTCCATATTGTATTTTTTGCTTCAAGAGTTTTGTAAAATGAAAGTCATTGATAAGGTTGATTTCATGATGTTATCTCGATATTAAATTTTCCAGCTACTACCAGTTGAGATGCTATGCAAGGTTTTCCCCGAAGGTCGTCGTAACTGTTGAGACCGGACGCAGATCAAAAGGAAGAGGTTGGAATAATTTACATGTGCGATTCAAACATCCATTTGCACTTCTCGCTGGCTCTTTTAGGGAAGGGAATGATTGATTTAGGAATGATTTAAGAATTTTAAAATTATTAAAAAAAACTTGAATTTTCAAGTGCAGTACAAATAAAATAATCTTAATTTTTGAAGCTTTAAAATGCTCAGGTGAAAAAAATACATAAAAATAAATGATACATATAAATATAACAAATGAGCATAAAATACATTTCCTTGGTTAAATATGCAATTGTAATGTTTGTAAGGTTCTCAGGTATGGTATCAATGATTTATATGTAAATTAGATTTTTAGAAAACAGGTAGAAAATTGGAGTTTCAATATTGAGTTCATTGATTGTTTAAATTACCAGGTGGTGATGCGACTTACAACAACGTCAATGGAAATGTGGCCAAAACAAAGATATTCCAGATCTTGTACAGACGAGAAGACGTCGACATCGATGACATTTTTGTCTTCAAAATCGACTTTTTGGTGGACATTTTGAAGGTAGTTGACTCGATTCTCATCTCAATTGTGCACTCTTTGTCCTGAATGATGGTAAAATGGGTCTATAATGCAATTCTGACTAACATCGTAGGTTTGCTTGCATTAAGTCATCACCATCATCATTAATATTTCTACTTAGTCATAAATTCCACTCTTGCTATGTTTACCCTTTGCTTGTTTCTGACAACATCATTCAAATGATAAGTTGGTCGAGTCAGCTGAAGTGTGAAGTTCAAAGCAATGGTTTTTCTGATCGACAGAGTGTTTGTAAACAACGAGTGATTGGTTGGCAGATGGACCGATTGATTGATTGATTGAGTCTTGTTTCATTCATCACTTTATCTTGCAGATGGAGGACATTTTCAAAGAGGTGGACATGCAGTTTGTACTCGAGATGTGGTTTGCCGAGGAAGATGTCGGGTGAGATGGTTGCGATGATGGATGATTATGATAGTAGTCGTCGGAATAATATTTTTAAAACTTCATGTTGTGAAGTGTTTTGGCTTGATGTTATCACTGATAGCACTCAAGTTCTTTAGCTGATTTGGTTAACGCTGAGATTTAATCGGTTTATTATTATGTTAAGTTGGTTATGTTAACTTTATCATCATCATCATCGTCATCGCATTATAGGTCATCCATTAGCAGGAGTGCATCTAGTCGGATGTGCCTTTGGATGCCTGATTATTATGCTGCATTACTTATTTTACGATTTACATTTATATCCATAAAAAGTTGTCGTCGTCATTGTTGTTGTTGAACACCATTTCTTCAGGACTGATCAGTTGGACAAGTTCCAGCTCCTCTGCCAAAGGTGCCTCAAGTTGAACTTTGACCCCATCAAGGGTCTCCACAGCAACATTTCCATCCTCTTCGATTACTTCCACTTGTCGGCACTCATCCTATCTGTTCATGCCTCCCTGCTTGCCTTCAAACATCCCATCCCACTAAGGTGAAGATGATGATGATGATGATGATGCTGGTGTGGTGGTGATGATGATGATGATGATGATGCTGGTGGTGAAGATAATGTTGATGGAAGTGGTACATGGTACTTGTAGCTTGATGTATTTAAACTTGGGGATCACTCAGTTCTTACTTAGGATTTATGAATTTGATTCACGAATGACTTATTTGCAGACCTTTGAATTATAATGCAACTTCTTCAAAATCCTTGAAGCAACCTCAGCAGTTCAACACACTCGACTTGACGGGACTCGAATTGGCTCTCTTCGGGCCACCCATTCCTCCAAACTCGTCCAATAAAGTAATTCTTACATGATTTAATCTAATCACAGATTTGTATCTGATGTTATTGTCATAATAAGTCAGGATCACTACCAAGCCACGAGCACCCTGAGGAATAAGTGCTATATAAATGGGTTTTTTAAAAACTGCACATGTGATGTATAACAATGACTATAATATTAGTTGATATTGCTAAACTTAATCTTTAACTCAAGAGTTTGAATCACTTTTAAAATTACTTAAAAATTTATCAATCTGTGGTCAATTGTCAACCCAGAACATCATTCAAGCTCAGAAACTGCGGAAGCTCATCGGCTGTCAGAAGCATCACCACATGTGCAGATACCTCCTCTCCGCCTACGAGAGCCTCCAGACGTCCTTTGAGCTGCTTGTTTCGACGTGTTTGCCTTCGAGTCGTCAGATCAAGATAGGTCGGTTGGTCTGATGAATCAAATTATGAGCAGTTATGAATGCGAATAATTAGTGTTTTCGATGCACCTCATTTCATGTGACTTCTCATTTGCAATTCCGATCGGGTAATTCAGTCGGTTGGAAGCCGTTTTGATTATCCTTTGGAGCGACAGGTTCAAAACAGGCCTCGGTCCATTTATCTTCGTTTTTTATTTTCGTGTCAAGGAAACTTTGTTGTAATTTTAAAATATTATATTTAAATTATTATTATTATTATTGCAATTATTGCTTGTGCAGATCACGTTGATTGTGTGACGAAACTTGAAGAGTTGGTGCTGAAGTGCAAAGTGAGTGCAGATATTTGTGACACCCAGGGATATTAATAATTAATTATTTATTATAATATAATTAATATTAGGTATATTAATATTAATGTTGGCATAAAGTTAGTCATCATGCTCGTTAGAGCAAAATAAAATATCAAGGAACCTAAAATAACGAAAACAATCGCAAAAAAATCACAAACATCACATTTCGCCATCTCAAAGTTCATGCGCTTGTGGTTGATACGCCTCTCAATCACCTCAAACAGAACCTGTCCGAGATGTCGGAGGCAGAAGAGGAAGATGTACTCCAAGTTGTGCACTCTGACCTCACCAACCTCAACACACAACTCTCCATTCTTTGGGCGCAGTATCTCGAACTGGTGACCTCGAATCCTTCTGTCTGTCGACATCTTGCCAAAGAGAACCACTCACAAAGGGTAAGTAGGGGAAAATTAATGCTTTGGGTTGGTCCTTAGAGTAGCATTGCAGCTAAATCTATGCTAATTTGAGATGATTATCATAATTGCTATTATTAAATTATGGTAATCATTGATGTTAATATGAATAGTATAACTAGTGTTCATCTCAATTCCTCAAATTAATATTTGAGTTTTTTAATTGTTACTTAATTTTAAATTAATAAATATTAAATCATATATATATATTTTTTTTTAAATAGGTGAAAAGGTTTGCAGAAGGATTTTTTGTGAGGGAGTTCTTGAAGCCAGAAGCCCTTGCATGCTTTGATACCAGGTTTGATTGTACTTCTGAGTAATCTGATCATCTAAGTGATGACCAAATATTAGAATGATCAAGCAACTATGTCAATAAACATTAATTAATTAAAAATAATTACTAATCAAACAGCCACCATAAACACTCAGACATTTCGGCGAAGGTCCGCCTTTCTGAATACTTCCGGATGGTTCCTCCACTTCCAGTCGAGTGCCTAGAAACGGATGGTGACCACATGAGCCTACCGATCATATTTGAGGATGTTTATTCAAACCTATCCCTTCCCCCGAATGCCTTGGTGGTGACTTCTTCGTCTTCTGCTTTCGAAGCGAGCAAGAGAACTTCCATCAGGACAACCACCAACAGATGGGCACAAAGGAATAATTCTCTGAAGAACACGGCGGCCAAACAAGTGGCTTCGGCAACTGTCAACAACTCGGCCAACAAGAACGACGGCGGTGGAACGTCGGTCGTTTGGACCACAAAAACCTCCTCCTCTCTTTCGGCCGACAATTTCAACTACAAATCCAGCAGTAACATCGCTTCCTCCTCCTCAAACTCTGGCAACAATGTGCCTCCCCAAAGAGACAAAAGCACCAATTCCAACGGCTCACTGGAGTCAGAGTCTCTTCTCAACTCCAAGAAGAAACGACTCAGCAAGTTCAGACCCGAATCCCTGTTGTTACTGGGCTCAGGAAGCCTCGGAGGTTCTTGGCAACAACAGCAGTTGCAAATCTCAGGTGGTGGGGGTGGTGCCGACTACAAGGGCGTTCCGGTCGCTTTCGATGCTCCCGACTGTCAATTGGTGGGTTACAAGAAGATGAATCGAGAGTTGGGAACGTTGAGTAAGGCACTCGATTCATCTTCTTCCAGTGGCAGCTCGTCTTCTTTTCAGAGATCAGAGAGTGGTGGATCCGTCGGAAACAACGGAGGTGGAAACCTCGTAAGAACCGGAGGCTTCACTTCGTACCTGGTGGAAGGTAAGAATGATGTCGGAAAAAATACTGCAGATGGTGACAAAAACGATACCCTGAAGAATGTGAACAACAACAATAATAATGATGGCGATGGCATAAACAATCGCAAGACTCAGGTTACATCGACATCCAGTGCGCCTTCAGCATCAACGATAGTTCAGACGTCATCTTCGCCAAATCAGCCCAAAACCTCTCACTTTTGTTCGTCGTCGCTCGACGTTACCTTGACGAGCCAGTCAACTTTCATCTCCCCATCCCCTCAACTGCATCATCAGAAGACCTCCAGTTTTCTCTTTAGTGCCTCTTCATTGCCTGCACTGAACAAAGACGATGATGATGAAGATGAAGGTGATCTATCGGTAATGAATGACTCACGCCTGTTGGTTGCCGGAGTTGCAGGAGGCTCTTTGCCCGAGTTGGTGGGCGGCTCGGATGCTTCCGGTCTCTCCAGGAGCGAGGGCACAGAATGCGTTGATGCCAGTCACAAAATTTCACCCTCTTTTGATCTGCTTCCACTATGTAAATCTCCATCCATTAAATCTCTTCCAATGTATTCCAGCAAGCAGCCAAAACCTGCCATTTCTTCCCAAAGTGTACCCAAATCTGACTTCCAAGTCTTTAATAGAGACCAAGGCACGGGCGACCTTTCGATTTTGAAGTGTGGTTCCTATGCCTACCTCCAATCAACGAGCTCCTCTTCTGCCATTGGCTCTGAACAATTTTCAAAGTCCAATGAAGGCGACGTTTTGTTCTATAACCAATCAGATGGGTCCAATAAGGACAGTGGCTATGAAACCCTGAAGAAACTGACAGAAGAATACAAGAAGGGCATCCAAACCCTCAGGGACTCTCTCAGTAAGATGCCTGATCTGTCCATTGATAGTTCAGAAATTGAAGACACAACTCTCGAAGATCTGTGCGATGCAAAGGGCTTCGACGAAGTGAGTCCAAAAGCAAAGGATCAAACCGACAAATCGGCCTCTCCTCCGAATCCAACAAGCACGAGCATCTCCACGAAGTCATCATCATCGTCATCATCCTTTTCCTCCAATGCTTCGTTTCCAAGAAGAGAAAGTCGAACCATGCAGATCTCTTCCCACTTCCATTCTCAACTCGTCAACAGACGTCTCGTATCCAAGGTAACAGACCAAACGGTCCGATTCAGCCATGCCAAGGAAAACCTCAGAAAGGCCATTGGCTATCAAGGCCACTTTTATAGGTCAGTGATGGTTAAACACCTGAATTTAAGTCATGCACCGTTGAGTTGTTCAAGTTAGTTGCAATTAATTATTACTTCATGCACGTCTGGTTAATGAAATGTGATGCTTCTCCAGTGATTACCTGACTCAGGTGTCCGAGGATCCTTACTTCTGGACTCCCGAAAAGCCTCTGTCCTCCCCAAAACAGGAAGGCATTCACCTCATCATCTGTGTTCATGGTCTTGATGGTTGGTAATAAGGATAATAATAATAATAATGGGATGAGCAATTGTTTTTGTAAATCATAATTTGTTTCTCATACTCTACTTTTTCATTAAGGAATTTGTCAATTTTTATTTAGTTATTGCAACTAAAATGAAAACTATTAGCATCATCAGTTGGGTAATACACAATTATTCGTTAATTGGTATCCTGGGCAACTAAGTAAATTTTCAATTTATTTAACACCTGTACATCTCGTGACCTCTCAGGTAACAGCACCGACCTGCGACTCGTTAAGACGTACCTGGAGATGTCCATGTCTGGGAGAGGGAAGGTGGACTTTTTGATGTCAGAGAGGAATCAGGTCGACACATTCTCAGACTTTGAGGTCATGACTGACAGACTGGTTGAAGAGATTCTGTACCACATTAACCTCTACAGCATCAAACCATCCAGGATTAGGTATAAGAGTTTATTTGCTTATTTTCTTAGATTTGTCACAATTACGACTGTCATTTGGTAGTTAAACCAGTTCTTTCCTTCTGATAAATAATTAACAAAAAAACTAATAATTAAGAAAATAAAAAATGGGGACACAATAATAAAATTACTAATAGCAACAATTATTGTTAACATCTCTGCTATGTTCCATCTGTAGCTTCATTGGCCATTCTTTGGGAAACATCATCATCAGGTCTGCCCTCAGCAGGGAGAAGATGGTTCCACTCCTCCCGAAGCTTCACACCTTCCTGTCTCTCTCGGGGCCTCACCTGGGCATGCTCTTCAACAACAGTGGACTCATTAACATGGGTTGGTACTTTGAGGCTGGAATTGGTTGATTTTTTGCACCGGATGGACTGATTGTGCAGATAACTTACTGACTGAGCTGGGTAATCAGACTGGGTCAATTAGATTAAATGAATGATAATTAAATCTCTAATCACTTTTCGTGATCATCTGTTTGAGAATTGATTGATTGATAACAAATTTCTAATCGATTGAAGGCATCTGGTTCATGCAGAAATGGAAGAAGTCAACCTCCCTCCTGCAACTATCGCTGAAAGATCACCATGATCCAAGGCAGACCTTCATGTACAGGCTCAGCCAGAAACAGGGTCAGCATGATGATGATGATGATGATACGGAGGCTTATAGCTTCTCATAATTAATGGAAACATTGTTAAAAGTATACATTAAAGAGTGCTGCAAAATTAGTTCTTAGTTCTCGTTATTAAAAAGAATTTCAAGAATAATTTTTGTTATTGCTTTTCATTTGAAATAGAATTACTATTTACTGTTATTAAATAATTATATAAGCGTTATTAATTTATTATTATTATATTATTAACATATATTAGCACTGAATCACCAGGTCTGAAGCATTTCCGAAATGTGTTGTTGGTTGGCTCGCAACAGGATCGATACGTTCCCTTCCATTCGTCGCGGATCGAACTCTGCAAGGCAGCTCTCAGGGACACTTCGGGCATGGGTGAGTATGAACGAGCCTATGTTGAATGAGTGGTCATCGAGATTAACATCTGTAAACTTGTTTTAGTTGTAAGCGTTAATGTTAAGTTTCGTCATAAGCCGGCATAAGTTCATCGCAAATTCCATTCAAATTAATTCCAACAAAACAACGAATTATTTTCTGCCATTTTTTAATTTCTCGATTTTCTCCTCCGCCTCACTTCAGGTTCTATTTACACCGAGATGGTGACGAACCTGCTCAGACCGCTCACAGACGACGGTGTTCAAATCCTGCCTTCCTCCGTCCAGCAGGGCACCAAACCGACTCCGCCCACTTCCAGTTTGTTCGTGCGCTACGACGTTTACCACGCCCTCACGAGCAACACCAACAACCTGATTGGCCGGGCTGCACACATCGCCGTACTGGATTCGGAGCTCTTCATCGAGAAGTTTGTTGCCGTGTCCGTGCTCAAGTACTTTCTCTGAATGAGGATGAAATTTCAAACGTTGGATGATGATGATGGTGATCATGATGGTGATGTTCATCAGGAATTTTTGCACTTTCGTTCTTGGGATGGGCTATTTTATACATGGTTATTTTATGATTAAATGTAAGATTAATTATTTTATATTTATACTGTTTTAATAATAATTATAATAATAATAAAATGTAATTGTTATGCATATATTTTTATTTGTGGTCTGTGCATTTGATGTGAGAGTTCTTTTGATTAATGAACTTATTATTACTCTGATCATCATCATGCCTGTTGTCATAATTATTACATTATTATTAATGTTGTTATTATTAATATTATTAATTGTTATTGGCACTTTTAGTAATGTTGAAACATATCATGCAAGCTCGTTCCTTGCAACTACTTTATCCTTTATTATTATTATTATTATTATTATTATTATTATTATTATTATTATTATTTTTTTATTATCATCAATGTATTATTGTTTTCAAAACAAGGACGCAGTTTGCCGCCTTTTCCAGGCAGCCTTGCAGGAATATTTTTAACGCTCCACGCATAAATTATTTTAATGTGTTCACAGTTGAACGATTAAGATGGTGAGAGTTCATTGAGAATATCAAACACGTGATTGTTACTTAATTATTTATTAAAAACATTTATTTTTCTCTCATTCATTATTAGGCTGATGATGGAGGTGATGATCTGTAGTTATTATTACTATTGTTATTAATTTTATTATTTCATAATATTATTATATTTTTGAAAGTCAAGTGATGTAGCCACATGCGATTTTAAAGTGAATTGTTTTGCAATCGACCAATCGTATTCGTTCTTATTCACTGCGGACATTTTTCTCTTCACTTCGATTGATTCTTGCCTCAAAATACACGTTCATTTTGCATTTTCTAATGGTTGATGGTAATGGTGATGATGATATTGTCCACAGCATCAAACATCAAACAGTGCCATGTATTGAGAGGGCGTCATTAACATGTAATTAAGTTAAGTAATATTAAGTTAATGAAGTAATTTGGGGCAGTTTTATCATCTTGCCTTGTACAGAGATGATTCTTTATGAATTTTGATTACTTCATGAATATTCAGTGTGATTTTTATTCAAATTAGGTGCATTTCCTGTTTCATTTCCAATTGATTTCTGATGCATTGTGTAGTTGCATTGTTGTTGCATCTTGTTCTCAGATTTCAAGTCCTCAATGCTTTGAGTTCATTGCTTTTGATTTTCGTTGCTTTTTCTGATTTTTTTTTAAGATTTGAAAATATTTTGGAAATGATTCTTTAAAAAACCTTCAGAAATGAGTTCGTAATGAAGCAATTGAAAAAGAGACACTGCATCCAACCATTTGCAATAATAATTAATTATTACGCATTTGTTGACGAAACGAGAAGTATTTTTAAATGTGCTGTGTTAAGTTGTGTGTTAGTGATGATTAAAACATTTGAAATTGGTCTCCATTGCCATGAAATTGAGCTTTCTAAGCTCAATTGGTTTTGTTGACATTGTTTTTCATCTCTTGGTGCCAGAGGTCAGGACTTTAAAAAAGTCATTCAGACGTTTTGAGTTTGTTAAGATTATTATTATTATTTTTATTATTATTATTATTATTTGTAACATTTCCCGTTACATTTGCCATTGTTGTCGTCATCGTTGTTACAGGTACTACTGAGTTTCCTTAACAGATTCTGTTTGGGTGTTCGACTGTCCGTTGTTGGTTGCCCAGTATTTTGTTGGTCCTGTTGTTAGTTGTCAGTTGTAGGCATCATTGTCATCAATTGTGATGTGTTATTAAGTGCCTAAGTTACATTCAATTGCAAGACATTAACAATAATGATGATGGTGATGATTAAGACGATGATGATGACTGATTAAACCACGGTGACCTTCTTTGTTGTGGTTATTATGCAGGTGTTTTTATTATTATGACATCGTTACCAGCAATAAACATTATTATTGTTATTATTATTATAACTATTATTATTGTCGTTATTATTATTATTATTACAAATTTATTTGTCTTCTTTTTAAACTTAAATGTGATTTATTGAAGATGATAAGTTGTTGCCGTTGTTGTTGTGAACACCATTTAAATGGCTCCTTGGTGGTCAACCTTCGCTCCAATCACGTGTTGACATGAATAATTAATTTATTATTATTAGCACAATTTAAAAAATGGTTTTTATTATTGTCATCATTAAAATTTATTTGGCATTTTAAAATATATTCGGATTTTTATTTTGTTTCCTCAAAAATAAATACATTTTGTTGTCTTCTTTGATTTCTAAATAACAATATTAAATTCCGTTAATTCTGATTATTATTATATTTAATTATACTCTCATAGATGTTTGTAACCTAGTGAGAAAACATTATTGTCTTTGTAATTTCCTCCATGACCTCATTTTCTAGGTCACATGATTTGATATGTCGTCTGCCATTGAAGCATTCACGAATAATGATCGGATCGATCGTCACTTGATTGGCCGCGGAATTGATTGCATAACTAAACAGAGCACCTGTCACTACTGACTACCTGCACTCCCTCAATCACAAGAGTCTGAGTTTCTCTCGATTGATGATTGATGAGTATTTTACAATCATTAGATTGTTCGTCATTAATATATACTTATACAATTTATTAATATTAATTAGCATTATGTTATTATGTACCTTATTAAAGGCATCGTTGTGATATTGATCGGCACTTTGTTAATGTTCTTGATTCCTTCCGTTCCTCATTATAATTCTGGCAACCGTTTCCATGGGGCGTGGCTTTAGGTCGTGACATTAACTGAATAATGAAATTTGCTAATTAATAATTAAAGTTATTGATGATTCATAGCCTGGTGGTTATAACTTTAACTGAAAGAAGATAATAATAATAATATGATTAATTGTATGGCGCCATAAGCTTTTTCTGATTTCTCAGCCATTTGTATAGCGCCGCATCCAAGGGGCGCTTTTGTGGCGGTGCAAGCTGTTTTGCGAACACGACACTTAGCGACTGTTGGTTTTACCGTCGTTCGCAAGCACGAAACCCTCTGAGCTAGCTTCCGTAGACTACCATTTATATAGCGCTCCTTCCCATGGGCCTGTGCCTGTGGCAGTGCAGGCTGGGTTTCGAACACGACACATTCAGACTGTTGCCATTACCGCCGTTTGCAGGCGCGTAACCCATTCGGCCGACCTGCGCAGATCAAGTGAGCAGAGCATTAATAATTATAATAATAATAGTTTATTTGTATGGCGCCTTAAGCATAGCGTCAGAGGCGCCTTGGGTCTTCGAGGAATGTTTTGAAGAGATAGGTCTTCAGCTGGCGCTTGAAGAGCCCGAACGTGGGCTGAGACCGGATGATGGGGGGCAGGCTGTTCCAGACGGCGGGCGAGGCATGAGAGAAGCCTCGGTTAACTATGGATGATTTGTGAACAGGTTGGTGAAGATGAATTGTAGAAGATGAGCGGATGTGATCGGGGATGTGACGGTGGCGAATGAGATGATGGAGATAAGGGGGATTGGATGTGATTAAGGTGCGATAAGTGAGCAGAGATATTTTGTAAATGATGCGAAGATAGATGGGTAGCCAGTGCAGTTGCGTCAGGGCCTCGAAGCTGTTGAGATTGGGATTAAGGAGAACAAGTTTGGCTAACTTGTTTTGAATGCGCTGAAAGGAGAGGGTAAGAGAGGCTGAAGTGCCATACAGGAGGGAGTTGCAGTAGTCAAGGCGGGAGAGGACCAGGCTGCGTGCGAGAGCGGCAGTCATGTCGACCGAGAGGAGTGGGCGGATATGTCGTATAGCCCAGATGAGATGATTGCAAGATTTGGCTATGGAGGAGGCATGTTGTTTAAAGCTGAGATGGGAATCAAAAGTAACGCCGATAAGTTTTAGGGTAGAAGAAGAAGGGTGCCAGCGATATTTATTGAAGATGGGGGGGATAGGTTTTTCAGTTGAAGAGGTGTGCCGATAACATTATTTCGGACTTTTGAGGGTTGAGTTGAAGGAAATTTACGAAGTGCCAGTCGTTAATGGCGTCTGTGCACCTTCGCAAATTGTCTAGTTGAGCAGAGACACTGTCGCTGGAGAGGACAGAGTAGAGACTCGTGTCGTCCGCATATTGGTGGAAGTACATGTCAAAATTTTTGACGATGTCAGACAGGGGTGAAGTGCAGGTTGTGTAAAGTAGGGGTCCCAGGACGGAGCCCTGGGGGACTCCAGCAAGGAGATTAACAGAAGAGGAAGTATGGCAGCCCAGCTTGACGTATTGGGATCTGTTGGAGAGGTAAGATTGGAGCCAAGAAAGTGCGAGACCTTCGATGCCGTTGTCGGAGTGGAATCTGTCTAACAATATGCTATGGTTGATGGTGTCGAAGGCTGCCGATAGGTCTAGACCGACCATAACGGCGCAGTTACGATTTCCACAAACGTGAGATTTATTGTTGAAAATAATAATATTATTAATAACAATAATGTCACGTTAAGTATGTAATATTTTTAATGTTATTAATGTTAATAATATGTATAATTTTTTTACTACTATTTCACCATTTATATTGTTATTATTGTTTTTGTTGATGTAATTAGGCTGCCATTTCGATCCCAGCTGAGCTGAATGGGACCATGCAATCATGCAATCATGCTAGTCAATAAACATTGATCTTAAAATTCATTAGTCCTGATCGTTATTATTGATAACTATATTATTACCGATTGTTATTGTTGTTAATTGCAATAATTATATTATTACTAATTATTACTGTTGTTTTTTATTTATATTACTACTGATTATTACTGTTATTATAACATTTATATTATTAATGGTTAACATGTTTATTATACTATTTTTTATTATTGCAATAAAATTGTTATAACAATAGTTGTATTAACGTTTAAATCATTACTTTTATTCTTTTTATTTAGGTATCGTTTGGATTGTAAATCAAATAATTCTCAAAAATAAATTACCTTGCTCTGATTACAATCGGATGCCCGTGACTTAAAATTAAAAAAAATCTTAAAATCGAAACAAATTTACTTAAATTTAAATTTTAAATATTTAATTTAGTTAATTTACGACTTTGGACGAAAGTATTAGTTTTTGGTATTAGTGCCTGTGCCCCCCCATAAATTCGCCACTCGTCCAACCTTTGCCCTGTCCCTTGAAAGTGTTCTATTGTAGATCCAATTCATAGTCGTCAAGGTGATGATTAATCCATTTCTTGTTGCGAAATTACTGTTCAAAGTGAGTGCAATGAAGGACCACATCTGTGAATCACAGGTGCTTAAGTGAACAAACACCTTGTGGTGTTACTTCTCGATGTTGAATTTGTATTGTAAATAGTAAGGTACTTAATTAATTGGCATATGGTAATTAAAAGCAATGTTATATTAATTGATAACAAGATTAATATTATTGAGTATTATTAATTGTAACTTATTATTAATAACAGTAATTACTAATAAAAACAATCATAATAAATAGAAGCAATAAAAAATTATATTAATAGCAATAATAAATTATATTAATAACAATAATACATTATATTAATAACAATAATAAATTATATTTATAACAAGAAAAAATTATATTAAAAGCAATAATAATGAGAAATGGCGATAAAAATGATCACTGCCGGTTGACCCGGTGCAATTGCTTCCTCACAAATAAAGCCTTTAATGAGATGGTTTCGTCACCATCGTCATCATCACTGTCATCGTCATCATAATAATACTCGTCATCATCATTGACATCGCCATCATCATAATAATATTTATCATCAATCATCGGAGATAATCTTGATATGGACAAAACAATTGTAAGCTGTTTGGTATTGTTTATGCGATGCAGTTAATGAAGATAAAATGAGTTAAACATAATAAATTAAATTAATAAACTAAATTGCATTAAATTAAGAAAAAAATTCATTATAATCTCTTTACATTAACATAATTTAACCCAAATTTAGCACAAACAATCGGAATTTTTATAGTCTGTAGTGATAGGCGCAGGTATCAAACAATGTCATTGTGACGTCATCAGTCAATGTCACAAAGAGCTTCAGGAACAGGTAGAATGCTCACCTCTCAGGCAATCTAAAAGTAATGATGCTAATAAAGTATAAGGTGATAAGTAATTTGTTATGATGTGATGATATATTTTGTATTTAATTATAAATATTGTAATTGCATAAATTATCTTAATTAATTAATGACGATAATTTTACATTTAATTATAATAGGGATTATGATGGAGATGCAATTTGAAGAAAAACAGAAAGTATTGTTTTTAAAACAAAATGTAAATTGACGTCAATCCCGCATGACATTGATGGCCGCTCTCCTGTAATCATCCATCATCATCATCATCCCTCTCACCATCATCATCATCATCGTTATCATCAACACAGTGCTTATTTTCTGAAGGTGATCAGTTTGATAATACGACATTTCTCTTTTTTTTTTTACATAATATCGAATGTTATAATAAATAATACTAATTAATTTTTTTAATAAGAAAAATAAATAATTATTTAATTATTAATATAAATTATTTTTGTATATTCTAAACATTAACGAATTATTAAATTTAATGAATAAAATCAAGTGTCCTCGTCACGTAGACCCAACGTTACCATGCCATAACTTGCTGTATATGATATTATTATTATTATTATTATTATTCTTATTATTATTATTATTATTATTATTATTATTATTATTAATTATTATTATTATTATTATTATTATATTATTATTATTATTATTATTATTATTATTATTATTATTATTATTATTATTATTATTATTATTATTATTATTATTATTATATTATTATTATTATTTATTATTATTATTATTATTATTATTATTATTATTATTATTATTATTATTATTATTATTATTATTCTTATTATTATTATTTTGTTACTGCTGCTGCCATTAACGAATACTTTATTATTTTTTTTCTTGTTTTCCTCAACCGTCTGCCCATCTCTATAATAAGCCACTTGGTCTGAGAACGTTGCATGAACAGACTAAGTCGATTGGCACATAATAAAAAAGAAATTGTAAGAAAAAACTTAAAAGTTAAAATTAAACCAGAGGAATATTTTTTAACCTTTCCATCTTTATTTTTATATTTTTTTTATTTGAATTGAGCGTCTGCTGGATTCGAATAAAAGACTGGCATCAGATTGAAATCGTGTCTCGTTGTCAGAACAGGTTTCGAATAGTTTTGCTTTTTTTCGTGAAAATTTTAAGATCTGCTTGGTATATTTAGCATATAATTATAATTGAATTCTAATTTAATTCTAATTTAATTTAAGTTTTCGTTTGCTTCATTGAAATTTACAAAACAGAATAATTCGCATTGTAAGAATTGTTGCTTCAACTAAAAGGTTGTTACTAAAGCTACAACGATTCGTTGATTCTGTTGCAACATTTTAAAACAGGATTCATTTGTTTCATTGACTCTGAATGTTTTTTTTTCACATAACTATTTAATAGAAATTTGTCTAATTTATGCAATGTTATTTTCCAATTGATACAAGTTGATGTGTAACCACGTTAAATTATAAATGATCAATTCGGACAGCTTCCTACAACTAAATCCATTTCTCCGTTTTCTATCAAGATTCTTGCAATGATGATTTCGAGATTCTTGATCTCCTGTTTTGTCGCGGTCTCATTCTTCCTGACGCTCAATGACTGCCAAAGAACTTACCAGAGGAGCTGTGAATGCGAGAAAACTGTAGACGGAAAGTGCGCCTACACCCTCGTTCTGCCCGTGGATACTGGTGGAAATTCAGGATCCAATTGCAACGGGGGGTGCTTAACCACGTCCAATGATTCGACCTCTAAAATCAATAACAGTTTGAACAGTTTAGGCCGAAGCATCGATTCCATTCAAGTTTGGACAGGTGAGCAGGCAAAGATGATGGTTGTTCTCCAGAACAGATTAGCATCACTGGAGCAGCATCAGAGCTTTGGAACTTCTGATTACTTGGAGTTGCGAAGAAACATTTCAGAGCAGGCTTCAAAACTGGAGAAACTGGAAAGAGACTTGGAGACTGTCAACGAAACAATGACTTCTTTCATTGCACAGGTTTCCACAATTTTAATCAGCTCTAATAGCAGTACAGGGTCTGGTAGCACTCCCTCATATCGTGGCAATTGGTCTACTCCTACTAGTTCGTTCAACCAGTTTAATGCCACTAAGAAGGCGTCAAATGAAACCGAAACAACTTCTGGAAAAAGTCTTTTCTTTGTGACATCCTCAAACATTCAACAAAGAACAAACTTCAGTGACCCATACAACCTCAGTAACTACCAATTAACTACTTCATCTCAGGCAGGTCAAATAACCTCTCAGGTAGGTGACAACGCTAACTACATCTACACCTCGAAAGACCTAAGCAACAACAACAATGACAGCAATTTAGTCAGAAACTCAACTAGTGGTAAAGAATATTTTAATCCAACTACTGTTTCACATTCTATTTATAACTTTACTTTGGATGGGTCAAACATGAAAAATGCCACAACCAACATATTGAGAGAAGCTACTGAAAATGACAGCATAATCTCGACAGGATCCACAACTACTCTGAGAATGTCTTGGAATAGCACAAATGGAATTGCCTCGGACAGCAAAACTTCTCAGACCTCTCCTTCGGCGATACAGGTCAACTATACGGCATTGCAAAATTTCACTGGTAACTTCACGACCTATCTCTACAACAACAGTAACTTCGGAAACATCAGCAACAACTATAATTTTACAGCGGATTCAACTTCCAAGGTGTACCAAACAACTCACTCTAATAGCAAGGTCATGGATAACGCAATACTAACCAGCGGAGGACCTCAACATCCTTACAACGATTACAACAGTACTTTGTCTACTGAAACGATGAAAGCACAACAAGCCTTTCCCACAACTTCTGCAAGTATTCGCGAAGCAAACATGAGTTTCAATGAAACTAAAAAATCTGAAACACCGACTACTGACAAACAAACAACAGTTTCACAACAAAACTCAACAACACTAAGAAATCTGGAAGGTCATCAAAACAACTCGAATGGAAATGATTCCTTGCACTGGACGACTCATCTGTCCTCTCGCACAACTACTCAACATTACAACCATTATAATGGAAGTAATCAAAATGTGACAACTTTGAACGTCGCGTCAACTGACAAATGGAATTCCTCTGAAGGAAATTTGTCAGCAACAACAAATTTGAAAAACAACGACACCCTGCATTCATCTGCGACAACAGGACGTAGTATCTTCACTGAACCCCTCAATGTGACCAATCGAGGTCAATTTGTGACTAATGGACCAATCACTGGCGAATTGCCTCCCGTTTGGAGAATGGGTAACGAATCATCGACTGCTGGTCAGGCACCTTGGAAGACCAACAGCCAATCAGATAGTTGGAATAACTACAGTCAAACTGGACAACAAAACGTTTTTACCACTCATCCAGGCAACCACATTTCCTCTCCAGTCATCATCGGGAACAACTCATCTGAACATTCGAAGGAACCACCAAATGAAAGCATGACGACTCAATTTCCAAACCCCATCATCACAAGCATTTTTGCTGGTTCCGGCAGCCTTTACACAGGAGTACGCCTCGGTTCAACCCAATCCACTTCAAACATTCCAATATTGATGAGGAGGAAAAGAGATCTGGCAAACATGAGATCCTCAATTTCTGACATTCCTTTTGATATTGCGGAGTCTCTCATCTCGAGGATTGCAGACCTCGAATCAAAACTGAAATCGTGGGAGGAACGTGGGCGTTACCTTTGTTCAAAGAAGGGCTTGCTACTGACCAATAAGAAGGGATCTAACGTGGTTTCAAGAATAACTTTAAGCCCAGGAGTGAAAAAAGATGACCAAACCCCACAGTTAAACGGATGGTGTATCGGTCAGCTTACCAACCCAATTTTGTCAATAATCTCTTCGAAACTCAATTTCGCTTTATCTAGCACAACCTTCGATAACCAAATATTTTCTAATTGTTTTAATATTTGGTACATTTTACCTTCAGATGTAAACTTTAAATTTTCCTTTAAATAGACTTTGAGAGCATTGGTCGTTGGATACAAGTGGATTTCACTGAGGAGCAGAAGATTTATGCATTGATGATCAAAGTCAAGTCTCGTTCGAGGGGTTTCTTCTACGTTTCCTATGGAGATGAACAGGTGTGGAGTGTTTATGCGAGTCCCGAAGGAGTCACTCAGGTGAAATGTTACCTTTTATTGGTTGCTAATGACGACGTCGACGATTACTACGACTTCGATAGCAATAAACCGACGAAGATAGTGATTAACATAACTATTAGTAAGTCGAAACACGCTGGCGTAAACAAATTGATAAAAATGACGACTCTGCTTTATTGCCATTTAACTAGAGGTCCATACAGGTGAAACGATCCAGGTAAACATAATTAGTAAGAAGCAGGTAGCAAATCTATCATTTCATTCGTGCCAACATCATCCCTTACGGCATCGTTCAGTTCAACTGTAACTAATTAACACAGGATTATTGTACAATAATATATTTAAATACAATTTTAAAAAATGTGCACAAAAATAAATGTAAATAAGTAAATACATTTTGCTTTTATATCTTGATATTAGTAGCAGGTAGCAGACAATGTAAAATCTTTATGTGACAGTTATGTAATAACACGATATAGCGATAGAGCGATAGTCTTTGGCAATGAGCTTAAGTTCACATTTGCTACATTCACTGATGTTTGAAACTGTCACTAAATTAAGCACGAGTTTTTTTAATCTAAGAAATTGAAAGTGAAATTACATGCTCAACTTTCTTTTATTCACAACTACGGAAGCATTTTGATGATCCACAAAAGTCAATTGATATCTATTACCTATCCACACAAACTTCTAAACCATCGAGCGGACAATTCTTCGAAGATTCAGTGATCCATTTGATGCCACATTCCAGGTGGAAAAAGTGAGAACAAGGAAGAGTCACCTTCTCCTGGCCAACTTCGAAATGTTCCTGACAGATTGAACAGACTATGTCCAAGGTCTGCTCATTCAATGTTGGAAGTGAATCTTTTTGATGATTGGTCTCACGAGGGATCAAGTCTGGGAGTGGTAACTTGGTAGGATGAGTATTGTTCGGCCCTAAGGCAGCAGACTGACATGCTTTTGAGTCGTTGTTGTCTTGTTCAACCAAAGCTGAACATTTGTTCTTTAGGCTTTCAACAAATTCCTCTGTGTACGTGCTCTCCAGCATGCAACTGGAACATTCTTGGACCCTAGAATCGGTTATGACGGCTTTTGCTCGAGTGGTAGTCGTAGTTATTGTGATGGTTGTTATGGTGGGTGATGGAAATGCAACGTGGTCAATTTCTGTTGAAACACCATCACTAGATGAAGAATCGGTTTGATTGTTGCTAGGCTTTTCCTTTTGGGTATCTACGTCACAGCTTTTTACATCCAAATTATAATTTGAATCGACATTTTCATCTTTTGGACAATTCCTATCCGATGAAGATTCAGTTAAAAGACGACCATCCTTAAGGCTCACCGAACTCACTGGCAAGAGGTCAACCACTGACCTAGGAAGACATTTCCTCTCCAAAGAATCGTCCAGCATCAGCAACATTTCATAGTCTTCTGGAGTTAAATCACGACTCTGAAGGTCGATCAGCATGGAGGCAAGATCGACCGGAAGTTCACCACTGATAGTCTGAGCATCGACAACGAAATTTATAAGGTTTGAACTACCGTTAGAATCGCCATTATTATCGACGCCTTTGCTCTCTGATCCACACTGTACCTCCACATCTGTCTTTCCTTTTTTCTTTCGTTTCTCGGCGCTCTTTAGGCACACTTGAAGATGTTTGCGAAAGGTTTTTCCCATCTCCCATATGCTGAGTTTAGGCTTCAGGTGCAGTCGAATCTTCGGAAATTTTCCCGAACTGGCTGGGCGCAGTTTGCGGTTCAATTTTCTTCCCAATTCAATCTTTTCGTAGTCGACCCCGAAAGATGGCTTCTTTGATTCCAGGTGACATTCACGGTCCTCGTTGGAATCTTTTTTCGTGACATCTGGCGAACGAATTGCAAATTTTAAATTTTAGACAAGCCATCTGTGGAATATTAATAAAATATATGTGACAAAATTCGCGACATTACGTGATTTTGGTAACATTTACAAATAATTATTTGACGACGTGATACATGTAAATAGTTATAATCAAACAGTTTTGAAATGGAATTTTAAATGCAAACATCATTGAGAAATGATACCTTTGGCATCTTTGTCACCGACTTCATCACCATCATCACCAACACCTTGGCTTTTTGGCGTGGAAACCATTCTGAACTTGAAACAATCGGCAGCCAAAAAATCCCTCCAAACGGATTTTCTGATTCGAAATTTGTTCCTGACTTTCTTCGTTCTCCTCCTGCTCATGATTGGTTCAACTGCAGGCACTGAATCAATTGGTTGACTCTCAATCGGTGGCGTGTCAACAACAACCAGACTTGCTGTTGTTCCTTTGTCTTCGAGTTGGGGAGAATGGGGAATGGTTTGGAAAATCTTCTGAGGAACTGCTGTATTTTCTAATGGAAGTGCTTTGGCGAGAGATTCGTCGCTTCCATATCCTTTGTCGTCGTCATCTGAAATCTTTTCCTCGAATCTTTCATCCAGTGTAACCATAGCTCCTCTCGAGACTCAAACACAAAGGATTCCTTTGTTTACTTTTCTCTACTTTACGAATTAAGAATCAAGTTGAAACTTTATAGCTACAAATAAATGAAAATGTATTACAAAAAGTAAATAAATTTATCTCTTTTGCGATTTATGTAATATTTATTCGTAAACAAAGACGATATGTTATCTCGAAACAGCTGATCGCTTAAGCTATCTGCTATTTATGCATGCAAACGTTGACCTAAATATTTTACCATCTTTTGCGCCATTCGAAGCCGAATTGCGCTACATTTTGCAAGGTGTTGCGCAATTGTTTTTCTTCTGCAACGAAGCTCGCTATTGGCTGCTGGTTTGTAATCTCCGATGCCATTGATCCGAAAGAGAACAGCCTTTATGATAATGATTCTAATTTTAGCTTTTTCTAAGTGTTTACATTTGAACGCACGAATACAGATTTTGTTTTTAATTTTGAGGATGCAGCGCAGAAACTTCGTTCTTCAAAAACCTTTCAATTATCTTCCAAGTTTTGTTTTTGTTCTCAAATTATTTTATAATAAATTTATCTAAAAGTTTTAGTCCATGCCATATTTTGACTTTTTTTACATGAAAATGAAAAATGTTGATTAATTAAATAATGGCTACACACGAGGTTAAATTAAATAAAGTATATCGTAAGTAAACGATGAATTTCATCAACTGACGATTTCGTTGTACTAAGATTAAAAATAAGGTCAAGTGGTTTGAATTTCATTTAAAATGAATTCTCTTTTTTTCGATAAATATAAAACGTTTAAATAATAAAACTTATTACAATGATTTGTAGATATTCTCATCTTCAAGCAAAGATTCTGAAACCAACCTTTACGAGCAAATAGAATTTTGGCAGCCAATCACTGCAAGATCGATTAGAATTCATCCAATCATAGACAAGGACTCAGGTCACGGAACCCTGTGTTTCTCTTTGGATGTCCTTGGCTGCATGGATTAATACCACTTCATTAAAGATGGAGTTTCATACTTGAAAACGATATGTAAAGGAACTTGTTTTTGATTTTTAATGTAGTTTGTAGAAGTGTGAAGATAACAACTTTTATTATCATAACAACATGACCAATTCCTAGGAGGGCACCTTCACATAACTGCATTTACAAAGCAATCTGTAAAACATTGCACAATTTCGTAACATTAAAAATATCAGTGTTTCGTTCTGAAATCGTCTGAATGTAAAATGTTAATGTCTGTTTTTTTATTATAAGACATAAACCATTATTTATTAAAAGATTAGATTTCAATTTGTTGTAATTTTGCAAAATAAAGAGTCAATAAAGGGAAAACTAAATACTCCAATCATTAAATATATTTAAAAACCAAGTTAAATGAAGCGGAAAGAAAATTTTTTAAAAGCACGATTATTTGGATAAAATTTGTTCAAATGTTGAAAATAACTCTATAACTCAATAGGTGAGTTAGTGGAGACCTTTGATGGAAGTTATACTTTCACCACCCTATTGGGTTGTTCGTCCTCTTGCATTGCACAATTTCGTAACATTAAAAAAATCATGTCAGTGTTGGTTCTGAAATCGTCTGAATTTAAAGTTTTAATGACTGTTTTTTTTTTATTATGAAACATAAACCCTTATTTATTATAAGATTAGATTTCAATTTGTTGCTATTTTTCAAAATAAATAGTTCAAAGTAAAACGAAATACCACAATCATTAAATATATTTAAGAACCAAGATAAATAGATCAGAAAGCAAAAAATTTAAAAGCACATTATTTGTTCAAAAATTGAAAATAACTCTATAACTCAATAGGTGGGTTAGTGGAGACCTTTGATGGAAGTTATACTTTCACCACCCTATTGGGTTGTTCTTCCTCTTGTTCTCTTCGATGAGCCACTCATGTAGTGGTTTGAAATACTCCACCATCGATGTGGCACTAAATGTGTCAGTACCAGTCAATTCCATCATGAGCTCTGACCAGGGCCTCGAGGATCCTTCACTCAGCATTGACCTGTTGAAGAAGAAAATTTAAATATTTATCAAGATATTTCTGAAGTAAGAGTAGTGATATCAAGATCAAATAAATAAATAATAATTTTTGTTGATATCTGCCCCTCATATCAATTGAATAACGCTTCCGTTAATTTGGACCTCAGTTTATTCCCAGCATCTTGAGATCCATAAATGTCGCAATCGTACAATCCTCCGGCGAATCCCGCCGCTTTGCACAGAGCTTCGTGGAACTGGAACTGGCCGATGAAGCTGTAGAAGTACCTAAGAAGGAATAAGAAGGATCCATTTAATTCATTAAATACATAAACATGCAAATGACAAATTAATAAAATTTACAACCACGACTTCTTCAATGTCCTCGTACTATTCAGAACATTAATTTGTTATTTATTTCAACAACAATTCATTGATTGACTGCATTACTCTATTTCTATTTTACCTGTCAAATTGCATTCGCAGCACGTACGAAGTTCAATAACCTGTATTGTTGAATTCATGGTTTACCTGGCATAAGGAACGTTGGCCACGATGTGGTACTTGGCTCCAGGATCAAAATTGCCAGAATCTCTCTTCTTAGGAGGCGCTATACCTTGGTAGTTTTTCCTGTACAATATGAACTATCAGAGTTAATTTCTTAAATAATTTCTTGCTATGGATGAAGAATAGATGGATGGTTTTGGTGCCTCTAAATAACATACCAACCTTAATTCCCACCATTTGTCGTTGTATTCTTCTGGAGTGATGTCCCCTCTGAAAACTCCATAGCGCCATAATTCAATCGCAAAGGCAAACGGAAGGAAAGCTATTTTACTTAGGGCGGTCCTCATCAAGGTGTTGATTTTTATCTCTGAAAACGTTTTTATTTCTTTATGTAACAATTTAATGTCGGAAAATATTTTGTCCACATTTTGTCGACAAAAAATTTAAAGTATTAAAAGTAGATCGTGTGCAGTCTCCTAGTTACGATTAATGAAAGATAAATGTTTTCTAATATTTATCAGTCTTTAAACTTAAAAACACTTCATTTTTCACTTAGAACTTTAACAATTGGAATAAGAATTAAAATTTACAAAAATAGCTAAAATACTTCTCAGGGTAAATTTTTTCGTGGAATTCATAGAAGATGAATCATAAAACTTATTACTGATCATTAAAAACTCACTGCATTTGTCGTCGCAAACGTCATAGTCAGAACTCAAATCATCCTCCTGAGAGTCAAAATTATAAAGCAATTCTTCAAAAGGATCCATCTCCGCATCTCCATGGTTCTTTGTCCCGGATAGTCCGAGCAGCCCTATGGCCTTCAGGTGTTTTGAACTCATGACCGACAAAGCAATGGTGTCACCGATAGCCTCGTGGAAGGCTGGGTTTCCTCCCTCCCTGAATATGGGGGGCTGTTTCCTGTATTCCATGAAGTACACTATGTGTCCCATTTCGTGATGGATCGTTTCGAAGTCGAAGGAGTTTATTTCGGTACACATTTTGATCCTGGATTTTGTTTTATAAATATTTAATTAATTTAAAACATTTTTTTGTCGAACTATTTAACATTTATCATCTTAGTTTTATTTCTTTAATTATTCTGAATAACAAAATATTGATAAAAAAAATAAATATTGATACAATAAACATTGAAAAATAATCTGTGTAATTGGTCGAGAAATTTGTTTTAGCTTTAATAGAATAATATGTATTATACATGTAGTTTTTCTATTTTTTTATTACATTTCCAACAAAGTAACAACACTCTCTACCTGTAGTCATCCTTGCCGGTCATATCGTAAGCGGAAGCATGGCAAACCATTTCAATATTTGGATCGGCAGGACGTCTGATGACTGAGTTTTCCCAAAAAACATCCGTCATCGGCTGCAAACCCAGAGACACGAAGAATTCTTCTGCAGTCTTAAACATCTTCTCGACGGTGTAGTTCTGTTCCAAGAGGGCCTTTGTTACGTTAGGAGCTTCAGGTGCATTGGGGTAGGGTATCAGCACATCCACCAAAGAACTCCATTCTTGAGCCCACATGTTACCTGGAAAGCGTTGGGTGCTTATTATTATTATAAGAATTATTAGAATAATAATAATAATAATAATAATAATAATAATAATAATAATAATAATAATAATAATAATAATAATAATAATAATAATAATAATAATAATAATAATAATAATATAATAATAATAATAATAATAATAATAATAATAATAATAATAATAATAATAATAATAAATAATAATAATAATAGTAATAATAATAATAATAATATGTGCTCGATATTCGATAACCTGCATTTAAAACACGTTTAATATCCAATTTTGTCGAAAAGTTAATCGTTTGCAAGTTTGTAACAATCCTCCGAAGTTTTAGAAAGCGTTATGCCGAGACCGAGAAGTGCCAAGGACGCCATTTCCGAATTAAAAACGGCGGCCGAACTTCTCGGATTTCATCTATGTGAAAGTTGCTTGAAATCAAACGAGGCTTGTATTAAGAAGTTTGCAGACGAAAATGCCAAAGAATCAAAGGACCAGCTGAAAACCTTGACTGAGGAAGTCGCAGAATTGAAAGTGGTAATCAGAACAACTGACAAGTTGATGGAGGCCATTAGTGAGCAAAGAACACAAATTGAAGAACTTCAGCAGAGCCTAAAGGAGTTGAACAAAGTCTCAGTGAGAAAACTGGATGAAAATAAGCAGGAAACCAAATTATGGTCAAGTTTATTTGAAAACAAGGTTGAAACCTTGATCACAAAGGTTCAAGGCTCTGTCACAGACACAAAGGATAAAATAGAAATAAACAATGAGAGGCAAAGAAGACAGAATAATGTCATAGTCTACAACCTGACAGAAGATTCTGGAAAGTCCAAAGAAAAAGAACTTGTGTCCAAGCTTCTGAAAGAAGTAACAGGAAAAAAAATTGAAAAATAAATTCTAGAAATGTATAGAATTGGAAAACAAATTGAAGATGCCTCAAAGCCAAGGCCTGTGTTGATAAAATTTGACAACCTGTTGACCAAGAGCATGGTTTTGGACAATAGCAACAAACTGAAAGACAGTGAAGTTTTCAACAAAGTTATTCTAAGCCATAATTTGTCAAAGGAAGACAGGGAGATTTACAAGAAATTGTTTGAAGACAAATTAAAAGAGATCAACTTAAAGGGAGGAAGCAAGAAGTTTGTTGTGAGGATCAGAGGAGAACCTGGTGCCTTCCACACTGTTGCTTACAGAAGAAGAGTTGTCGACTGAAATCAACAGAACTAATTATTTACTTTGTATAATTTTCCTTTGTGTTGCTTTTGTTTTTTTGATTTAGCGTGCATGCACAGTTTCAGTGATTTATTTAAGTTAAATTCAACTTATAGTCCCGTGGAGATCCCGAGCCATGATGGGGGACTTTAAAAATTTTTGGAGGGGTTTTTTTTCGGACTGATTATTTATCGGATGTTCAGATATTCGGGAAAATAAACTTCGTCAGAAGTCTTGAAAAAAAAAAAAAAAAAAAAATAATAATAATAATAATAATAGTAATAATAATAATAAGTACTCCAATATTGCCAGGCTCCAATCGTCGATGGCGCCTTTCGTTAACGCTTCGTTTTAGCGCTTGAAGCAATTCAGGATGGACTGCTGCTATTATTAACTGTAACTTGCAATTTAACTGCAATTCTAAAACTGAGATAGCTCGCACTTTATGACACACATTTCCATTTAGTTTCATTTGCGTTAAAATATCTCTGATTAAAATTTTGATTTTCAACATTAGATAGTCGATTACCCAACAAATGAGCAGGGATTGGTCCTTCAGGATCCAAGATGTTCTCGTAAGCGGTGTTATTTACTTGAGAGGAGTACATTTTTACAAGCTGTGCCCTGACATAAGCATGGAGTTGCTCGTACAGAGGCTTCATTTCACTCATCAACCTCTTCATGACCTCATCAGCATCTGGATTTTCCAAGTCATGAATTCTCCACACCTCCCCTGCATCGTTGAAGCCTGACAAATAAAAATAAAAGATCTACTTGTGACATGCATTCACGGTCGGGCGTTATATTTTATTTGTGATTTTCATGTTCACCATTTATGATGTTAATTGTACAATGACTTCATACGTTGATCGATAAACATGGGCAACAGTTGTAAATGATTGGTAGCTGTTTAAAAATTGCTTAGCTATCCATTAGATGTTTACAAATACATATATGTATTAAATTTGTAGAATTAAATTAAATATGTATGATCATCAAAATTGTAGTTGAAGTTATTAACTCTTCACCACTTCGCTATTACCAATCATCAAGCTATAAAACCAACCGTGTTCAGTTGCTGCTTCGTTCATCAAATCCACCATGCGGCTGAAATTGGCTTTGTTAACCCTTGCCAAATTATGCCATTCCCTCCAGGCCCAGGCGAGAGTTCTAAAGTCTCTGGACTCACTCATTATGTTAGTCAGTTCAGGATCGAGGCGGTACTTTTTACCATCTTTTTCGACCACACTGGTTGAATAGCGCCCCTCCATATCTGCTATTAGGTTGTTCAGCAACCTGTATGATTGAGTGAAGTGAAAGTAAAAACTTTAAACTAAGTACAATATAAACGTAACAATTTTAAAACTCCTTGGTCTTCAAATACCTAGTTCTCATCGAAACGTCGTGATCACAACGAATGAATTTGAAATTTCATTAACAAAAATAAGATCAAGCTATATAAATACATCAAACAAGTTAGACCAACTTTCTCTTGTGATCAACTGTTGGAATGAGATTTCCACCCATGCTGTACCTTTCCAGCATTCTTTTCCACGGTCCTCCACACACCGAGAGATAATGGTTATAAGATTTCAGATAACGACTAGCCTTTTCAGCTATATTTAGGAACCATTCATCGTAATCAGTTGACATTTCCACAGACTGATTGAAAAAGTAATTGTAACTGTTTCTCGTTAAGTAAATAATATTTTTAATCCTAGGTAATTAATATTTTAACGAGACTGTAACTCTAATAATGGCTATTTAATGAGCAATAAATTAATAAGTTTGTCAAGTTGAATTACAATTCTTGTTTATCATTTTTGATCCAAATTGAAATAGAAATCGAAATCATTATTATTATTATTTTTATTATTACTATTATTATTACGCACCTTGTTCTTGTTGTAATCGGTAATGTTGATGGCGTTGTTGAAATCAGCAAGTGCCACGTCCACTTGTCTCTTCGCATCCTCCGCTGATGTTTTGTGGAGCCATTTAATGACAGAGACCAGGGATCTTTGGCATTCTTCGGAATTTGGCATTCCTACGACGCAGGATGATACACAAATTTAAAAATAAACAATAAATTATTTATTTTGTTTTATTTCTTGGTTTAGAAAAGATAATTCAGTTAGAGATCTTAAGGCCAACTGCTAATGTTGACCTTAATTTGACCTGTTAATGTTGATTTCAATTTGAACTGTTAATGTTGATTTCAATTTGAACTGTTAATGTTGGTAATAATTCGCACCTTCCTCGCCAAAATATTTTTTGAGAATATTTTTCAATGAATCATGAGAATATCCTGACGCTTCAGCTAGGTGTTGCCATGGAGACTGGATGGACAGAAGGAGAATTAAGATGGAAGGAAAGATTTTGACGAGAGCCGCTTGGAACATTTCCTCAAACTGCAAATCCTTTTTAGAATCTGGAAAATAATGATTTTAAGAATGAACTAATTTATTCTCAATATATTAACATTATAAATTGAATGTAAGTGTTTTATTATCAACAAAGCCGGAAAAAAATAACTATTTCCTGGAATAACTTAAATTTAAAAAAAATCAAATTAGAATCAAATTGATTTTACAAGAAACCGATTTTTAACAGTTTTACTAAGAAATTAGCTCTCATTGTAAATGTTTTATTTAAAAAAAAAAAACATAGGCAACACTCCATCAAGACATCTGGTTAAACAAAGGACACATATTTCACCATGAAATGTTGTGAATCACCAATGAAACGCTTGTTTTACCAATCTGATCCTTTTTTTAGGCTCGTTTATAGTTTTCACTTTTTTTTTTAAATAAGCGACTGTTGAAATAATGGAAATAACATAGTTAAAAAAATAACCTTGCAAAATTTAAAAATTCCGCAAAAGCAAATATCTCTCGCTCCTTTGTCCGCATTAGTCCGCTTTTGAAGAATCCCCCTCCACTTGCGGACGTCTTGGTTGGTGATGACCCCCTATTCCAATGTAATCATTCTGTCCAAGAATTACACCACTCCCCGACGAATCTAAGTTTGTTTGTGCGGTGATCTTTAGAAGAGATTCTTAGCGACAGAATTGTGTAGGATTTTGATATGGAAATGCGGAGGATTACAAGCTGCTTTAGCGGTCAGTGATTACGATGAGGACACTGTTTTTATTTAACAATACTTTTGAATTAGTTTTGTCTTGTGGTGACCGAATTGACGTTACAGCTTGGATTTTTATTTTTAATTTTAACTTTTGAATTTAATAATAATAATAATAATAATAATAATATTAATAATAATAATAATAATAATAATAATAATAATAATATAATAATAATAATAATAATAATAATAATAATAATAATAATAATAATAATAATAATAATAATAATAAATAATAATAATAATAATAATAATAATAATAATAATAATAATAATAATAATAATAATAATAATAATAATAATACTAATAATAATAATAATAATTAATAATAATAATAATAATATAATAATAATAATAATAATAATAATAATAATAATAATAATCATAATAATAATAATAATAATAATAATAATAATAATAATAATAATGAATTGGTCAAATTGTTAACAATTAAATAATTTCAATTCTTATTAGCATGAAATACTATGCGTCTACCGCCTACGTCTCACTACTTGTGCTTGGTGGTCAGTTTTTGAAATAAAATAAAATAAATAACATCAGTAATTATGACGAACGTGTTGACAGTTTCAACGACAGTTGAGGTCTCTAATTGTGTTTAATTGATTTAATTGATAGCTGATTGCAAATAAATCATTTATGACGTTTATCGAATGTTTTGATGACAAACAATCTTTTGTTTGTAAGAAATTTGTGACCTTTGTCGATAACAGTTTAGAAGAAAATTGATAGTTGGATGATTACGTAAACATAATTAGATTGGTTTAAACTGTAATGCATAAATATAAGCATTGAGAACAGATGTAAATATCTTGTGATGATGTATATCATCAATGCCGTCATTACCATTCAAAATGTTATAGCTGCGCCGTAATATCAAATTTGCACGAACAACAAATTTGTTTTCATAGAAAATAAGAATCTTTCATGCTCCATGTTCATTAAATGCTTTCCAATCATCATTATCACAATCGTCATTAGCTTCATCATAGTTTCCATCATCTAGCGATCACAGGCCTCATTATCAGCATCACAATCAACTTCAGCACCAAAACTTCATCACCAAATCATGAAAACCGACATATATATCACATAACATCACTATCGTGGTTGGCAAGAAAAGTGATAGAAAAGGTTACTGTTCTAAATGACGCGCTTGAATGTTAACTCACGATTGCACCTGGTGCACGATCCTACAAAATGTCACGACAAGTCTTACCAACTTATTAAAACTTATTACTCTACAAATTCTTGTTCAATTGTAAATTAGAATTTCATTTATTAATGAATTCATGTTATTAAAAATGTTACCTTTCAGATGGCTGTAGATTGTTTTCTTTCAGACTTTAATCTCTAAAAATTTCTTGCTGTTCTGAATTTCAAACATTACAGAAATTAAGCTCCACATCAACATACTAATGATGATGACAATAACAAATCTAGAGCTAAAAACTCGAATAAGTATAATATTAGCGCTCCTTCTCAACAAGGATGCATAATAGGCACCAGAATTGCATAGTGTTGTTTGTTGTTGTTGTTAAAGCTACTGGTGATATTGTTAAATGCGACTGTTGTTAATCATGGCTGAATGTTATTATTCTTATTATTAGTGTTATTATAATTACAATTGCTATTGTTATTACTGTTTGTCGAAAAACGAGTTGGCCTTAAAGGCTAGGTGCATAAATGCGAAAAAGAGCCTTATGTTGTCAACGTTTCTGTACACGAACAGCAAGTGAATGGCTCTTACTTGGGATATAAACTTTATTACTATTACTACTACTACTACACTGCTACTATATGTGAATATTATTATCGCTAACGCTAAAATTTATAAAATTAGTTTATCAAAGTTATTATTAATATTAATATCTCATAAATATTTGCATTATTTATTAATACTATGTTCTCACTACTTTTCAGGCCCGAACTAGTTAAGAAGTAAATATATAAACTATTTAACTAAATAAAATAAGTGTTGTTAAATAAGTCAAGACTTAAGTCACTGTACTAACCTGAACTGGCAATGAAGAACATCGAACTACCAATGGCGTTGTTTTTGAAGTTGTGCCGATGTCATTGATTGATGGGAAGCCTCAATGGGAAATTAAAAATCGAAGTTAAGGGAAGCAGACAAGCTGTTGCGGATGTTATCGATTAGTTAGTGTTTAATTGAAACGTTGTTCTACCATTTACACTCTCGATCAGATCTTCTGAATTTGCTCTTTTCAAATGAAATATTTATTAACTCTTAAAAATGTGTGTATTCAAATTGATCTTTGAACAAGAGTTTAAATTAGAAGCAGATTTCACGAAGTAAAATTAAATTAGAAACAGATTTCACACAAAAAATTTCACGAAGTAATCACGGCTACCATCCCAGATGTCCCAGAAGGACTCGAAAAATTTTGGTAAAACTTGAATTTGTTAGTTACGTTCTGGAGGCAGCTCTAGATTATGTGGACGGGAGTTGTTAGATAAGGAAAATTAACAGTTAAATAAAACTAGAGTTTGCGAGTGAAACTTGACTGCAAATGAAGTTGTGAAATCCAGCACTAAATAATGTGAATTATGTTTGACGTCACCGTATATTGATTTGCGTCTTCAACTCCCACAATTGTTCGTTTCTTCTTTTTTACTTCAAAAGGCGATCTGAAATGGGAAAATGCTGAGAAACGTTTTTGAGACAATTTTGCCTATAAGCAGAATAATGACAATGAAAAGCAAAGACAGCACGATGGTAATTACATGAAATAAATGACTGAAATGAAAATTTCATTAAAAAAGCAATAAAGCTTACTGCAAGAAGTATGAAATGTTTTTTCAAATGAAGTAATCACATGATTTTTACGTTAGAATTGGTTAGGAGTTAGTGTGTATTAGAGAACCATTTATTACCAAGTAGACTTCCAAATCATCTTAGTTTTGCAAGGGACTCCAATCAAATAAACAAATAGACCAAGTAGACTTATTTAGTCTAATCCAGATATACCTCTGGAACGCAGATACTATAACTGCGATTGGAGAAGTTTTCTAAGTTTAACATTAGATAATATCCGCCGAGAGGTTTAAGTATGAGTAAGTTAAGGTATGATTAATGTAGATAATATAATGAACAATAATTTATAAAAATTCAGCCAATATTATGCTCAATTAAATTATGCAACGATAAAGAATTTAAAAAAAACTAATGAAATACTATAACAGACAAATATTATTGAATTGCTTTTAATACGATTATTAATTATTTTGAAATAAATGTCAACAGGTCACCTAAAAATATGACGGATGGTTGCATCTCCCTGGCCACTGAAAACAGGGCCCTCACCCTGTCACTGGGGATGTTAACCAACAGTCGGAGTAATTACCCCAACTGGTTACAGATTTGAACACATAATTAATGTCATAACTATTGTCCTAATAGACCCTCTTTAAAAACATTAATTTCAATTAATATAAAATATTTCAAATTTAAATTTTTACGGGTTCGCTTTACTAACTCACATAACGTTACCTACTGAGCAGAAATCTCACCATTAGGAAAACAATTGATTAATAGCTAAGATACTAATCTACTAGGATACCAGGATATCAACTTCGTCTCATAAACACGGGCGAACGTTTCTGTGGCAAGAAAGTAAAACAGGATTTCTAACTAGTCTGGCAATTGTAACTTTTGACCACTTGCAACAAATTCGAGGTACAGTCAATTACAGTTTAGAGTATAAGTTGCCGTCTGCGAACAACAGCTACCTACACTGGTAATTGGTTTTCCTTTGATAAAAGCATCAACTTCTATTGTGAAAGATTGCTTAAACCCCATTGTGATGACAACTGCATCAAAGCTGAAAATGGGGACCCTTTGACTCAACACAAAAACTAAATTTTATGTTTTTGACTAGTTATTATATTTTGTAACTGATTAAAAACAAAAACTGATATCATAAAAATGTTTATTTCACTTTAAACAATAACAACCCTAACAACCACCGTAATGAGGCTGTAACCAGAACACTGATCATTTGCACAAAGTTAAAATGCAAAGTAAATGATTTAGAAATGAACAATATAAATGATTTCATCAGAATTTAAACAAATTTTATCAAACACCAAACAGATAAATCACCAAATTTACCAACTGTTACGCACTAAATGTAACACAATTATCACCATCATCAACAAGAATTCCATTACTAATCAGCCAAGGCTATATAGAAATGTGTAATAAAGTTTTACTACAAAGTGAACTTTAGGCCAGAGCAAGATTTTCTGAAATTATATATATAAATTAAATTATTTAACAAACAATTAAATTTGAGTACATTTAACCTGAATGAATTAAATACAAATTCCTGATGCAAATATATTTTTAAAAATATTAATCCCTTAAAATATAATCTATCATTGTCATGCCAACATTTGTAATACAAATTGCCATGTTCAAAAGCCAGCCTGCTTGGCCCTAAATGGTTGAATATATAAATGGTTGAGTATATAAATGGTTGAATATATAAATGGTTGAGTATATAAATGGTTGAATATATAAATGGTTGAATATATAAATGGTTGAGTATATAAATGGTTGAATATATAAATGGTTGAATATATAAATGGTTGAATATATAAATGGTTGAATATATAAATGGTTGAATATATAAATGGTTGAATATATAAATGGTTGAATAAATAAATGGCTGCATAAATAAATGGTTGAATATATAAATGGTTGATTATATAAATGGTTGAATATATAAATGGTTGAATATATAAATGGTTGAGTATATAAATGGTTGAATATATAAATGGTTGAATATATAAATGGTTGAATATATAAATGGTTGAATATATAAATGGTTGAATATATAAATGGTTGAATATATAAATGGTTGAATATATAAATGGTTGAATATATAAATGGTTGAATATATAAATGGTTGAATATATAAATGGTTGAATATATAAATGGTTGATTATATAAATGGTTGAATATATAAATGGTTGATTATATAAATAGTTGAATATAAAAATGGTTGAATGAATAAAAATATGCCTTCGCATCCTGTTTGGGTACACAAAGCACTCAAATGATTAAATTTGTATCCAGTTGTATTTTGTTATATTTGTATTTGCACACACATGCATAATATGATAATTACTTCCATGCGAACTTTTGTTTTCTTGTTTTCCTGGATTTTTGAAACTTCCTTTTTTTTTCTGGTCAGGCTCATCTTCATCTTCTGCTCACAGGAAAATATTAATAATCAGGCAACAATTAATAAATTCGCTTGATATTAAATTAATAACTTTATTAAACTATAACTTAATAACTACAAATTTTATTAAAATATTAAATATTAACATGAGTGTAGGCAATGGTCTTGTTACAAATGACCAACAAATAAACTACAACTATTTAAATATTATTAAAGATGGTGATGTTAATGTGTACAACAATGAAGTCATTCAAAGTCATAATATTATCTCATTGGAATTATAAAACCATTGGATTACAGAACCGATCTTCAAAGGCATTCAATTTCAAGTGAAAAATTTGTTTACCACAAGATAATGGCTTTAGAAATTTTGGCTTGGAGACTGTATGGAAATTTGTTTGAGAGAATGAGTTTTGAGTTATTAAAAATAGTTTCTTAAAGAAATTCAAAAAAAATTCTATTGCCATCATTGACGGTCTAAGTGGAGAAATATCGAATTAGGCTCACAAAATATGAATTTGAGCTGCAAATATTCCAACATAAGGCACCCCGTCATAATAGCCCGGCGACAAAATAGCCCCGTCAAAACATCACAATCAAAACATAAAACTCATTTCATTTAATAAAATTTGAAATCAGTTATCGGTTAATGTCTTCAACTCATATAAATATTTTTTTTATAAAGATATATTGACGGGGATGTTTTGAAGGGGCTATTTTGTCGCTGGGCTATTTTGACGGGTCACCTCCAACATAAACAATATTGAAATCATGCTTTGAACAACACCCATTATTTAACAGCAATTTGAAACAGTTTTACTTTAAAATAAAGTTGCATCTATGTTGCACTTAATTCCAGATTTAAAAATAATGTATTCTCCCATGTATAAATCACTTTTTTTTTTAAATTGACAGTCTAAAACAGGATGGGCCTTATGCATAGGTTGCTGATGTTTTTAGTAACATTACTTGTTTTTCAAACTTGTTATTCCCCAAACCAAGGTGAGCCTTATATGGGAGTCTTAAACTTGGGTAAATAAAGTATTTAAATCTCATTTGAGATTTTACCTTCATCCGGAGGCGTGGTGATTTTGAATGGCAGATTTTCATTTTGAGAAGGCTCATCCAAAAAGGTCAAATTGCCTGAAAAACATCAATTCCTATTAATAAAAAAAAGAGATGGGAATGTGTAAATCTGTTAGCCATTTAGTAATTTGAAAACGTCAACTTAACTAAAAACGTCTAAAAATGGTATTTGTAACTGTTACGTAATGTCCCAAAAATATTTTAGCAAGATTAAACACATTTTACCTGAGAGTGAGGGTGCTGTAGGCGTGAGATGTACATCTTCAAACGAAGGTTTATTCGACAGCAGAAAATCAGCTGAAACAATTGCAACTCTATCATAAAATAAAAAAGATTTTCTAAAACATTTGATTTGTGACTTCTTATTACATCAAATAAAAACTCTTAAATCAATAAAATAAATTCACTATTTTTAAAGTTTCAATTTATCACCTTTTTAATGGAATTTAAATAATAAATATTTCACCTGGTGCTGAGGGTTCAACAGGTGCAACTTGACCTTGATGAAATTTGAACCCACTTAAAGACTCTTTATATTCCTCGTCTTTGACACTCACATCATCATCATTTCTTGGGGGTGCTTCTTTCACAGCAGCTAAGTGAAGAAGTTACAAATTGTGATTACAAGTTTAATCAAAATATTTAATAATTATTATTATAAGTTACTATAATAAATTGTTAGAAACACTTCATACTTGCACTAACAAGCGGATTAACCGAATGGGTTATGTGCCTGCATGCGTTGGCAATGGCAACAGCCACAATGTGTCGTGTTCGAAACCCAGCCTGCACTACCACCAGTGCCCTAGGGAAGGAGCGCTGTATAAATGGTTACAAGAAGCGCCTCTGATGCTATGCACATGGTGCTTTATAAAGGAAGTTACAGTTACCAGCCAAAAAAAATCTAGAGAAATTATACCATTTCAATTATTAAAGCTATTATTTATTAATAAAAAAAGCATGTTATTATGGCATTAATTTCAGTCAAAAAGCAGCTTGCCTTCAACTAGAGGCACCAGATAAGACAACACTTTTGGATTAAACTGGAAATTAGTTCCTATCAAAGTAAATAGATTTAATGAAGTTTTGAAAAAAAATAAGCTTTAAAAAAGTTCTTGGAATCTATCTTAAGTTCAATGACAGGTTTTAAAATAACTAATTAATCAATTCCACAATAACTTATATTAATTTGTTAAGGTAATCAATTCTCAATGAATAATGATTAATGATTATTTGAATTACTTTTTAGTAAACTCGATGTACTGGTTCCTTCGATGCAACCTTTAGAGAGTGCTAAAACTATCACATAAGAAAACATTAGTCACATGTAAAATTTCATTTTCAGGAAAACACTCATAAAATTAATCAGAAATTGTATCAAACAATTGTATGTGAAGACACAAACAACTCACCTTTCAGAAGTGGTTTAAAGCATTCCAGCATATTGGGATTATTAAAGTCAATTCCTGATAAATCACAAGATTTCTAAAGATATTATAAATTTTAAATAAATTTTAATGATTTGGTTACATAATGGTGTAATAATTTCATTCTCGTCAATTTGTCACTACAAACCAGCAAATAATTCATTTTATAATAAATAAAAATAATAAAGTGATATTAATAAATAACTAAAAGTTCCATTAAGACAGTACATTGTTCTTAAGCTTACTTGTGAGCACAGTCTTCAAAATTGGCATGCCACACTCTTCTGGATAATCTGTTATAAATTTATAAAACAATTACTACAAATAAAACAATATTTAGAACAAAATATAAAAGAATAGCAACACAGCAATATATTCTTGTCCTAATTGTTGCAAAGATGTTTGTCAACAGAAAATGTACCTTTGAGGAGATGCTTCAAGCTCACCACCACTTCTGGATCTTTGATATCAAGATCTTGTTAAATATAAACTCAGTATTACATGTTAAGATCTTGTTAAATATAAATTCAGTATTACATGTTTAACGGTGAACCACATGAATAAAGCACTTTGTAACTTCAATCGCATTAATTATTTGCTGTATATGATATGTATCACTAGACAATAATTTGACATAAAAAAATTAACATAAATTAAACAAAGAAACAAATATGGTGATTTACATTAGTTAAAAATTTGTTAAGTAATAATTTAAGGGTGATAAAAATTCATCATCTTTATTATCATCATCAGATGCATTGCTAGCAGTCCTGAATTCTTAATATACTACTATTTTCTAAATATATATTATTATTATTAAACTATTAAACCTATTAAACTAAAATGTCTATTGGTTCCATGCTACATTATGGTGCAGTGTGATCATTGATATTGATATTGATGGCATTAACTGATACAGATTATTTCTATCTAGTCAATTTAAAATGGTTGCTGTTATACTTTTAAACCTGTTCTTTAAACTATCTATCACCTCAGGATCATTGAAATTCATATCTGAAAAATGAACATAAAAGTAGATTAGCTTTTCAAACAATAAAAGTTCAAAATTCATTACAAAATCAAGAATTGGCAACACTGTATTTCATTAAAAAAAGACATTTTTGCAGTGTTGTAAAAATTATTCCACTTCAGTAATTAGATAAAAGTAAAAGTAATACCTCATAAAGTTACTTAAGTGTAAGTAAAAAGTATTGTCTCAAAAATTTACCGAAGTAAAAGTAAAAAGTTACAGCATCTAAAAGTTACTTTTAAGTAAAAATTACAAGTAACTTTGATGCTGCCATTATTATGATCATACATCATTCCTTATTATTTAAAAGGAATTGTTTCTATGTATCGTTAAAACAATTGTTGGTATTAACTGCTAGTACTAACAATCATTAAGTGATAACATTTGCACTAATGCATTTTTTAGTGTTTTTATTATTTATTACAATCACAAATGTTTGTTAAATTTTAACATAACTAAGTCCTCGAATAGTTTGTCACTCATTCCGGTCCTTCGGCTGTTCTTTGTCATACCAGCACAGCTGAATAAACTTTCAACCGCTGCACTAGCTGGCAGAGGAGAGTTCAACTGGATAAATAATTTCTTCAGGGTCTGGCTTCCAGTAATAATGTTCATGTCATCTGATCAATATCAGTGTGAGACACAGTTGACCTTGTGCAATTGAAGAAACTGTCTTCACCACTGTCAGCTTCAGATGAATGAGATGCTTTCTCCAATTTAACAAAAACGAATGGTGACAACCACAAAAGAATGACTGATCGGAAAGAGAAAGGTTCTCGAATGAACCAAAGAAAAATAATCTAGAATTTCACAAAAATTTTAAAATAAAATTAAACTAATTTAAAATTTTATCTATGTTACTTTGTAAAATTCCAAAATGCCAAAATGGTAACAAAGTAAAAATATGACCAAAAATAGTAATTTGCTACAAGTAAAAGTACGAACATTTTTTTGAAATTGTTACAAGTAAAAATTGCCAAAAATTACATGTAATTCGATACCGCACAACACTGCATTTTTGTAGATTAAACAATTAACATTGTTCAATCATTACCTGTCACTGGACACTTATTTTCAGTTGAAGTTTTAAGATCAATCAAAATCTTCTCTGTTAATTCCTTATGCAAATGTTTAGCTACAAAGAATTGGTTACTTAATATTAAACTCCTCAAAAAACATTCGAAAGCTCTTTCGCCTCTTTTCATGATGAGATCCACAAAGTAGAGGGATCGACTGACCCTGGTTAAACGTCCTTTCTAGAAGCAGAAGAATAATATATTGGTATTCAAATTAGTTAAATTCAACTGATGTTCAGATGAATCAAATCAAGGATAGACTCCTGCTAAGTCACAAAACAATCCTCACCATTAACGTTTCTTCATGTTCTTCTGTTATTATTTTGTCATCTCTCAAATAAGACAACATCTCTGCTGAAACATATAAGTTGTCCTTCAGATAGACTCTGTTATTGGCAAGAATCTTTCTGTGTTTTGGATCCATTGCTGCAATTCTTATGATCTTAAACACATTAAAAATCTTTATTCATTTATTTATTTTATTAACGTTACCATCAATATAATATAAATAATAATTAGCACTAAATATCTCCTAATAATCATTTACCCAATTCAAATTATCCCTTTCCAATATCGCCGTCGCCGTATAACTTTTTTTCTGTCAAATCAAAGTGCTGAACTAGTGAATGAATTTGGTTCAAACGTTGTGGGAATAAAAGCTACAAAAATATACCCGAGCCTGAGTTCTTTGATTTTACGATATCCTTAACCACTCCTGAGTGGCATGAACAGTTAATATTATTATTTATTTTATTTTTTTTATAATAGTAATAATATTTATAATAATATTTTTTGGTAATATCGATACGTTTGAACATAAAATCGAAATTCCTCAAAACGCAAAATGGACCTGTCAAAAATAAATTCATGGAAATTCCAGCATCATTGGTGAGGGATCATTGGCTCACTACAAGTGGGGAGAGAGGTTCTATGTATCATAGTTTGTAAAATAACATACCATTCCATACAAGGACGAAATTGTTTGATTTAATTTGATGCATGTCTTCTTTGAACTAGTTCCAAAGTTTTTGCAAATTTTTATAAACAACAGAATATTAAAATAATAGATGTAAAACTATTAAAATATAAGCTTACAAAATTTAAAAATTAGTTAATTTTTAAAAAATGAGGATTACACAAAAAATTGCCCTCCCTTCATTTATGGATGACCCCTTGTGAAAACTTCTATCTAAATATACATATCTCGAAAATAAAATTCTTAATGAACATTTTGATATACATTTGATTAATGTGCTTCCTCAAAAATAAGACAGTGTCTTTTATTAATTTTTGCTCCTTCGACCATCGATGAGCCAGACAGGGCAGTTCTCTCTGCAGAGAAGGAACTTGTCGATGGACTAAATTTTGAAACTAAAAAAAAACTTTGCGGAAAGAAAAGCGGAAAATTTGTTTGTAAGTTAATATTTGATTGTAGTTTCATGAGAATAACTATATGAGAACTTTTCGAAATTTTGAAGATTAACGGATTATTAACGTTCAAGAGGGACGGGGGCGGCAAATCCTTTGACCAGTGGTACGCCACTGTTCTTGTCCAGTGAGTCTTCCACGATTTCTGTCTTATATTCAATGGAATAGTTTTTTCTTTTTGTACTTATCTTGTCGAAATAACTATTAATGGTTATAATAAATCTGTTACATATTCGACGCACTGAATTAAGGATCTTCACAAACACAAACCTTTGCAACTGTGTTGTTATTTGTTGTCTCTTTACCGCTTATCCGTTTACATGCAAATACTGTTGTTATATTAATATTTAACTAAACTTTTACTGATATTAAATTAATGGCTTACAATTCAAATTATTATTGTGTTTCAACAGACCGTAAATGCCGGCTAACGATATTAACTAGGCTCTAGTTACTATATTAAGAGCATCTTGAAAAATCATGCTGTGGTTTATTTTCGGGGTTGGTCTTATTTTAAGGAAAACACGGTAGAAGCTGTACGGTCCCAGCGTCATATTTTAATCGTCTAAGCAAATGATGATTTTTATGGAATATTTTCAGACGTTGAGAGATTATAAAATGATTGAAAATAAGAATGAAATACACAAGTCTAAATGAGAAAACAGTAAATTTAACTTATAAATAACTCTTTCAATGCAAGCCACGGCTACGAATCTACTGGACTTTGAAACCTCGGCTGCAGCGACAAGCAGTATATAATTTGATAGTTTATGAGCAACTCTGCTTGGAGATAAAAGTTGTAGAAAAGCCTATTTTGTTTGCCTTCCTTCCGATTTTGATAGACAAACAAATGGATGGAGTGGACTCAGAAGCTACCATAAACAGCAGCATCTGCATCAAAACCATTGAGATGCATAGCGGAGGCGAACCTCTAAGAATTGTGGAAAGCGGGTGGCCTGCTCTACCAGGAACAGAAAGGACTTTGCTTCAAAAAAGACGGTACGTTCGCCAATTCCATGACCATCTGAGGAAGTTCATCATGCACGAACCCAGAGGACACCACGACATGTACGGGGTTTTGATACTGGAAGCAGATCATCCTGAAGCCGATTTTGCTGTCCTTTTCATGCATAACGAAGGATACAGGTTTGGTTAGGGAGAATGTTGTATTTAATTACGTAGTTTATCTTTATAATCATCGAGTAATTGTTATGAGTTTTAATCATTGTGATATCGCATGCTTAATTTACTTTGTTACATTTTAAATGTTATACAGCTATCATTGCATAATCAATTAATTATTCATGACTGCGACCATTCTGATCAAAGCACAATGTGTGGCCATGCCATGATGGCTCTTGGAAGATATGCAGTGGACAAAGGACTTATCCCAAAAGAAAGACTGGTAGAACCCGAGGTAATGGTGAAGGTGCAGTGTCCCTGTGGCCTAGTGACTCTCTGGACGGAGTGGAAAGATGGAAAATCTGGCGGCGTTCGCTTCCATAGTGTGCCAGCTTTTGCCTTTGCCACAGGTGATGATATTGACCGTGGTCATAGATGTCCTCAACGTGTGAATTAGTAAAATTGAATTAATTAATGTAATAATTTAATAGGGTTGTTAAATGTTGTTTTTTCCATTAACAGATGTCGAGATTGAAATTCCAGGATCAACAAAGAATCCAAGAGTTGACATCTCTTATGGAGGTGCATTTTATGCCCTTGTCAGGGACTCAGACATAGGCCTCGATGTAAACAGATCATCCACCAATCAAATCGTTCAAATGGCCACCCTCGTGTCTGGTTGGTTGGAAATAACAATGTTTCTTAATTGTGACTACAATAGCAATATTTACATCATGTTTCCCACAATATCTTAATAAATTTATATAATATTGATTATTATTGCTGTCATCATTTGTTAAATTTTGATATTCGTTTGTCTAAAAAATCAGTTAATTTTAAACTTTAACCAATTAAGTTTAAAATGTTACTTATTAAATATTTATTTTTTTGAGATCTTGCTTTAACATTTTTTATTGTTCCCTTTTCCAGAGGCTGTGAGGTCAAAAGTTAAGGTGAGTCACCCCTCAAGTGAAGACCTTGGATTTCTCTATGGAACTATTGTAACGGACGGCAGAGATGGAGAACTTGAAAGCACAAATCTGACAATATTCGCAGACAAAGAGGTAGCATTTTTAAACCAGTCAATTGATCAAATGTTGTCAATTGATTGTGTTTGATCATTCCAGGTTGACAGGGCACCAACCGGTTCAGGTGTCACAGCTCGAATGGCTGCTCAATACCATAAAGAATTAGCTAAACTAGGTCAAGTCAAAAAGTTCAGAAGTGCTGCCACGGGCGATGTTTATGGCGGCAAAGTGGTGAAACTAGTAGAGGGAACGCATAATGAAGGTTTCGGGCCTTCAGTAATTGTGGAGGTTTCCGGCAGGGGATTTTACAGCGGTTCGTGCACATTTACAGCAGAGGATGATGACGAGTTGAAAGGAGGGTTTCTGTTGAAATGAAATTCGCCAAAAAGTTTTGATTGTAGACCTTCATTTCTACATAATAATTCCTAAATCGTACTTGAATTAGAAGAATTTCAATTGAGATAAAACCTTTTTATTAAGCATATTGATTGATTCAATGTCAACTATCACAATAAAATGTTGGAGATCAAACAAAAAATAATAAAAATGATAAATAAACAATAAATAATACAAAAATTACCTTAATTGAGAAAGAGAATGAGTGTAAAAATCGCAGAACAAAAATAAAACAAAGATGGTAAAACAAAAAATTTCAAACAATTATAATATTTTCTGTAAATACTAATTGTTACAAGCAATCGATAAGTGTTGGAAAAACCACTAAGTCATCTCAAGTGTAGCTCCTTGTCTTGAATGAAAATATTCCATCAACTAAAGAATAATTAATAAATAAATAAATAAAATATTCAAGAAATAAACTACAAGGCAATCTACTCAGTTACGAGTAAAACTTGTAGGTCATTTTTAAGTCAAAAATGGTACGTCAACATACATGAAGTTGAATGCCGATCGAAGTGGTCTAATATTGTAAAGGTCCATCTGCATATTCAAACTGGCTTGATTAACATAAACAAGTCGGGAGGCTACAACAGTGGGTTGAGTGTCTTGTTCTCTCAAAGTTTTATCTAAGCATGGAGATTCCTAGGTTTGCAAAATGTAATATCACAATAACACTTTAATAAACAAAATTGCAGATAAGTAATGATTGTTGACTAATTTCATAAGTTAATTTAGTGGGTAAACTTTAATCTGTAAAATATAGATCTTAATTAAGCAAGACTTGACCAAAAATATCAACCTGATAGGTTTGAGCCACTTCACCAGTCGTTCGGGTATCTCGTTGTCTCAAAGTTTCATTTGAGCTTGGAAATTCCTAAGTTTGAAAAAGGTAACACGACATCAACACTTTAATAAAGGAAGTATCAGACCATTTCATTGTTAATTTAATGTGTAAACTGTTACCTACAAAATTCGGGTCAGTAATACATTAAATTGAATTGTAAAGACATTAAGTTAAAGATACATGATGAAAGCAAGCACAGGTATTTAATTTAGTTATCAAAGCTTAGAACAAGTAATGATTTTGGAAGATTTCCTAAACCTACTAGAGATTAATAAATTATTTAATAATTATTATTTGTTAATTGACAACAGGTCTTATAATAAATTTTTATCCACAAGATAGATGTTACGGAAAACGGATACGGATGGATTAATGTTAAATCTCCTTGCTCAATGGTTCTTTTAACATGCACAAATCGGACTGATAACTCACTAATTGTAGTTATGCTTTACAACAATAAAAAGCTAAATCGCCACCATCTTTTTATCTAACCTCTTCATCAGAAAACTTATCTGCTTGCGAAATTAAAGAAGGTATTTGGATTGGCGAGAAGATGAAATTATATCTTCCAGAATCTGTTTTTTGTGGTATTTGCTGATGAGAATCTTCTTCGATTTCGTTCACAATTCTATGCACACAAAGCATTATCTCAGAATAACTCCAGTCATGAGCATGTTTTTCCAATACTTTGACCAGGGCCCTAATGAACCATGTACCCTTGTTTGGAATTCTTGCGGAATAAGTTCCTTGATGTGCAAAACAATAAAAATTAATAGTTTGTTAATAAATTACTTTATTTACTCTATTTTGTTTTATAACTATTACTTTGCAAAGTAATGTATGTAAATGTATAAAGTTTACCTTCATAAGTTGAGTGAGATATGAAGATATCTGCTTTGCCATGTGGTTGCTTGTCATGTGGCAGTCTCATTGCGAAGTCGTGTTCAATTTTTTGACCTGGTGATTCTATTATCAATTGTTGTAGAACTTAACACAGATGAAACAATATTTAATCTAAAATAATCAACTCATTATTATTAATTAACATTTCAATTAAAGAAAAGAACTTAAACCTTAATTGCTCATAAACATAAAGTATAAAAAACAAATGTATAGGAAGTAAAATGGAAATAATAATAATAATATTTGACCTTTCCTGCAGGCCTGCACAAATATTAGTTTTGGTTTGTTGATGAGCAGAGGAGCATTTTTTCCATCCAGTTGTTCTTCCACATAATGCAGTTGTATCTTTCCACCATCTTGCATCAACAAATCTTTTGATGTTCCGTGAGTCATGATGAAAAGGATGAAGGAATCCATATTTTCAAGATTCTTGTTCGTGCTTTCTTGTTTTAATGTATTCTTGAAGCTCTAATTAAATTAATACAATGTTAGCTTCAATTAATTAATGTATTCTTGAAGCTCTAATTAAATTAATACAATGTTAGCTTCAATTAATTAATGTATTCTTGAAGCTCTAATTAAATTAATACAATGTTAGCTTCAATTAATTCCCTGCTTATATTCCTTAAATTTAATCTAATTTTGCATGTTGCATTTCAATTTGCTGTACTGTTTTTAAAGGTAAATTAAAATAAATTTAAATAATTAGAAAATATAAACATACCTCTAGACTACAGTCCACTCTAATTTTGACTTTGTATCCAAGTCGAAGAAAGAGATTCTTGAGATTTTGAACGTCATATTCACTTCCTCTTCTCCTCATTTCACCCTTGATGTTGGTGATGTTGCAAATCAACACCATTCCACGTGGTTCCGACTTCATTGCGTAGCTGTTCTAGGCGAACCACACAAATTAACTTGAAAGATTTTGAAGTTTAGTATCTAGATTATTTTCTAACTTGCTATGTTTTCATGATACACAATTTTATGATGCTGCATTTTGCTTTGAAAAAAATTAAAACGAAATTTAAAATACAATTTAAAGACTAACTTTTACAAGGTACTTCAAATCATAGCACACGTTGAAATGAAAAAGGGAAAGTCCATCTGAAATTAAGTGCACATCTTATTACAGTCTAACATGCTTTGGTCAACTAGGAACCATATCTACAATGAACGTAAAGAAGTCACATATTATTTTTATTTGTTAACAACACAACATAACAACAAAGTTTGGAATCAATAGATAGAATAACTTCGTCAAGTTTACCTTGAATCTCTTTAATGAATTGCATTTCTTCCTTATTTTTATCATCTTCGTCACTGTCATTGCTATGAACGACAACAGCATCATTCTCTATTGATTTTTTAGTTGAAGTGCTTTTTTGGTTGCTGCGGCCAAGATTCTTGTCAAGTTTTTTCTTTGACTTCTTATCAGCAATTACACGATCGAAATCTTGACCATCATAATCATCCTCGATCCTTGCTTTTGAAATTGCCATGTGCCTTCCACGAAGTTTTTTATAGTTGTTACGAACATCATTTCCGTTCCAATTATTGTCTGTTGTCTCTGGCACGCTATCCTCTTTACGAATTGTTTTTTTGCTGTTAATGCTGATTTTTTCCCCCCATGCTTTAGTGGCTCCTATTTCGCAAGCACCGCTTTTAGAATTGCCATCATAGCTTGCTTTAGATGTGTTTGGTGAAGGATCTTGTCTATGAAGTTTATTCTCGACATCACTGCCAGCAATCTTCTGAGAAGCCTTGGTTACGTTCGCTTTACGAGATTTTCTCCCCTTCTTCTTGGTGCCCTTGGATGAAAGCTGGAGATTGAAATCAAATGGAAGATCACTTCCGTCGTCATTTTCCAGGTTTGACATTTTTTTTTCTGCTTTTGATGAAGCTTTGTTGACTCGAAGCAATTTTTATAGATTAAAATTCAATAAATTCTGCTGTGATTAAAGCTTATTTACAATCCAATACTTAAAATGCCTGCAAAAATGATTTCGACCCAAAAGTATAATTTGATAAGACTTGATATTTTGAAAAAATCCGACGACGTTTGCGAAAAAATGAAATTTCTTACTTAGTCACGGAATGTCCAGCTTTACTATTTTTGTCTAGCCTGGGTAACATATTATAATATTAATGTAACGTGGTCTAGAGAGACTATTCTAAAATTATAACGACAACAGCATCAACAAAATTTAAGACATTTAAAAATAAATTTGCCTAATTAATGATATTGATTTCTAAACAAAATTTTTTGTAAGAAATTTTAGGGTTAAACCAAGTATAATTGGTTATATATTACCAACCTCGGAAATTCCGAAGTTCGAAAAAATTATAAGGTTGAGCAAATAAAGATTTATGTAAAATATTATAAGTAATAGCAAAAAATTAATATTACAGTTTAAAGTTAATAGATCAACGTAAAATATTACTTTAAAAAACAATGAGGTCGATTAAAGGATGTATGGATGAAGTCAAAAATTAGAGATGCTTAAAATATCATTCGGTCATTAGTGTTAACCTTTTTTATTATTTATTTATTTGGTAAAAGTCCGTTGCATAACTAGGGTGATTTGGATTAGTGTTAACCTCACATCAAAACTGTTGAAACTACAGTCCTCAACTGTTGGTTAAAAGATTTTGATGGTGAAATGTGGTATGAGGTTGAACTGACAGTTAAAAGCGAAATCACTGGTGCGACTTTTGTCAGTTCTGCTTAGATTTCCAGGATCATTTCCAGAAGGTTAGGGTTAGGAATGGAGTTAGGTACCGAAAGTTTCCGTCTGAGAGTTTTCTGTCTGGCTTTTGCCCGCCAATTGGCCAACAATCAAATATAGTTGGAAAAATCAAAAAGATCATTGTAATTAGTGAAATGGAGATAGAAGTAAATTGCTAACAATGTATTCTTAATTGGGAGCCCTAAAAGAACGGATTATTTGGATTATTATTATTATTATTTTGATAATAATATAATTACTACCTGTATAAAATAATTGATGAGTCGATAGGTCGAGAAAATTAGAAAGAATTAGGTCACGGATCATTGATTGGAAGACCACAATTCATTATGTTAATGAGATCGGTGATGGCAAATGAGGCGCACAATGGAGACTGCATAATTTGGTTGTAATTTGCATAATTAATAAGCCCCGCGCATCTTATGAAGAATGGAAGTGTTATGATCCTTCACTTCAATTTGAAGTTCGAGTGAAAGTCTAGAAATAACTTCATTAAAAACAATTTCTCTTTTTATTTGAATAATTTTATTTTTTCACTCTTTTAATTTTTAATCGATATTAGCAAATTTGTAACAATTAATTAATTTATTTTTATTTATTATCCTTATAAATTCATTAATTCTGATATCGAAACAATAACAACAACAACAACAGCAGGATGTTTTCAACGTGTTGAAGCATAATAAATATTCAGCCGTTGAAAGTGAAGTTGAAAACCTGCTAAATCGTTTCTTAATTTCTTGCAGGTGTTTGTGATGGCATTCAGTTGTCTTGAAAATTTCTTTGAAAAATTAGAAATAAAATTGATAAATGTTTTTCAAAATTATTTTGGTAATATAATTCTTTTAACTCGCATGGTAAGAATTATAGCTAATGTTGTAGGTTATTATTAAGTCATAATTACTGTTATTACATTCTGTCAACTTATAAATTGTCGACATAGGTGCGAATGAAAATTAAATATACCTCAACTATGATAAAGCACTCCTAGTCATGTCACTCGTCATAAAAACGTCTGCTTGACAGGTACTCGAATCCCGCCAAAACTAACTTCATCAACTTCAAGACTGGCTTGACATGTGAATCCCAAAAATCAAATTTGAGAGATTTTTATATTCAATTAAATTATCAAAAAATTAATTAAATTATTAAATGTTATAGATTTAATTAAGATAGCAATAACTCCAATCGATTGACGAGTGGATATAAAAATACTTATTTGAGTTTTAAAAATGTTTAAAGTGACAATCATTTAAAATTATTGATCATCATCATCATCATCATCATCATCATCACACTCAGAGATGAACACGTGGTCGAACCGTTGAGCATTGTCGGCTGGTCCAAGAATCCCACGACTTTCACACCGCACACCTGGATGGACACCTGTATTGAGATCTCACCTCTAATTGCTGGCGTTACGGTTAGTGACTTCAACTTTTTCCCATGAAATTATTTATTCTCAATGTTATGCATAATAATGTCATCATCATCGTCATAGTCATCGTCATCGTCGTCGTCGTCATCATCATCATCGTCGTCATCATCGTCATTCTTAACTTTTATTTCAATATCATCACCAGCATCACCAAAGACCCTTATTCAAGGTGACCTCATCATAACAATTTCCTGCCTACTATTGATGAAATTATTAATTATCACGCTAAATATCACATTACTTATTAATCCTCAGTTTAAGATCTTCAAAAAATGGTCTCAAATTTGGCATAAAAATCTTGAGAGCAACTGCCACACACGCAGATGTGGTTCTGAATAGATTGATGATGATGATGATGATGATGATGAAGATACGTCCTTCTAGTATATAAAGGGCCTCTCTATTTAAAGAGTGCAGACGATAAACTCACTATTGAATCTTTTTTTGTGAGGTTTCGATGAACTCTTTCAACATGTTGATGTTGTATACAAGGTGTTGTTGCAGTTTGACTTTTGAAAATAAATGCCAACTCATTCTTATGCGAGTCGGCATAGTTACCAGTTTCCTGAAATAACGAAAAGAATTAAAAGTAAATGCATAGTTTTAAAAGAAATTAAAATAAAAAATTAAAAGTTACTTAAGAACAATGGAAAGTCTACAATGCGCGAGTTTTGAAATCTTCACGGATTCATGATTTCACACCAGGTAACCTCAGCAGAAATGTCACCTCAAAATAACTCACTTTAGAAAGAAAATGTTCGCCTACAGCTATAATAAGTTGCCAATTTTTCCGATATTCCTTGTTCTTTCATCCCTTGTCCTTCCGTCATTCCGATTAGAGATCATTGATGGAAAGAACGACAAACATGATGAAGGTGAGGAATGATTTGAAAACTACGATCAGTTTAGCTTTTGTTTCTTAATATTTTAATGGTCACTTGCTCATCATTTTTTTTTAAATAATTTGAAAGATCTTTTTAAAACAATTTATTCTAGATCTAAACACAACAAGGATAAAGTTGTTAATTATTAATTGTCAAATATTCGTTGATAAAATTTAGTTGAATCGTTTGAAAATATCTTCCATTTCAAATGACTAATAATCGTAATCATCGCAATCATCATGAATTCGGTAAATTAGTTTTTCCAATAAAGAATAATTATTGACTTAGTCATGAACACCTCTGAAGTTATCATCCTTATCAGGTTTTTTTTTAAATATTTTTATTTTATTTTTTTCAACTCAAAACCAACAATTCTCACGATCACGATCTTATCTCCTGCTTTCCAAAAATTAACGATTCAAACTTCTTAACGGGTGCAATTTATTTCTTGTCGTTTGTATTCATGAATTTTTCTTTATACGTATTTTCGATCATAAATTCCTCTTTGCACTTACTTTCAATCGGTTATTCCTGTTTTTGCTTATTTTCAATCGCCCACACTACTGTCCAAATTTCAATCAGAGGTCGTTATGTCGTGTTTACTCTAATAATAATAATAATTTACATACATGATATTGAATGAAGAAAAACTCGTCATTTACAATACCAATCGTCCATAATTATATTTGTACTAATTATCATAAACGAATTATTACTTGATTAATTACTTCTGTCGACAGCTGACTTGACGCCGGATGCGACAAACAAATCCCTCGACAGACCTCCAACGAACAACAACAACAAAGTGGATGACCCAGTGGCCAAACTGTCAAAAATATTCGGCTTCGAAGTCACCCATAGTCCCGTGGATGACGGCGTACCCCAGAGGGAGAAATGGAAAGATGGAGTGAGATCCAGGGTTCCGCCGGAGTACATGATGGAGTTGTACAAAAACGTGGCTTACCAGGATGGGGTCAGCAGGCTACCGAATCCATTTCAGGCCGACATCGTTAGAGGAATGTCTGACCGTGGTATGTTTTCAGTTGTGATCGACATTTATAATAATTGGCTCCATTTGTTTGTTAATTTATGATTTAGAAGTAACTTTATGTTTGATTTTCGTTTTTTTTGTTTTGTCCATGTTCTGAGTTTTAATTTAATAATTTTGACATTTTACTCATTTACTCATTGAAATTATATTATTATATAATTTAAGCGAACACTAAATTATTAATTGTAATTATAAATTAATGATTTTTATATTCATTAAAATTTGATTCAACACAGTTCACCTGACCTCGTGAACTTTAGGTTTTCGTTGGGAAATTCACTTCACGAGTTAATATTTAAATGTTGGTATTTAATATACTCTTAAATTTAACTTACAATTTAAATTACTTCAGAATTTATATTTTTAAAAAACCTTCTTATGCACCACGTAAGTGAAATTGTTGTTGTCGAGTTGTTTGGTTGTGTTTGTTGTTCGAGTTAACTGATGGGAGTCTAATTGTTTCTCGATGGTCCTTCGCGGAGCAGGCAACTTCTTCGTACCTGGCAGTGGTATCGAAGAATGCACGTCTCGGATCCAGGAAACACATGTTCATAATAATAATAATAATAATAATAATAATAAGAATAAGAATAATAATAATAATAATAATAATAATAATTAATAATATAATAATAATAATAATAATAATAATAATAATAATAATAATAATAATAATAATAATAATAATAATAATAAGAATAATAATAATAATAATAATAATAATAATAAGAATAATAATAATAAGAATAAGAATAATAATAATACTAATAATAATAATAATAATAATAATATAATAATAATAAGAATAATAATAATAATATAATAATAATAATTAATAATAATAATAATAATAATAATAATATAATAATATAATAATATAATAATAATAATAATTAATAATAATAATAATAATAATAATAATAATAATAATAATAATAATAATAATAATAATAATTAATAATAATAATAATAATAATAATAATAATAATAATAATAATATATAATAATAATATAATAATAATAATAATAATAATAATAATAGTTATAAGAATAATATTAATAGTTATAATAATCACTATCAATATCCTAACTTGGGAAAGGTTGATTATCGCTCGTTGGTATGTGCTCGATATTCGATAACCTGCATTTAAAACACGTTTAATATCGAATTTTGTCAAAAAGTTAATCGTTTACAAGTTTGTAACAATCCTCTGAAGTTTTAGAAAGCGTTATGCCGAGACCGAGAAGTGCCAAAGACGCCATTTCCGAATTAAAAACGGCGGCCGAACTTCTCGGATTTCATCTATGTGAAAGTTGTCTGAAATCAAACGAAGCTTGTATTAAGAAGTTTGCAGACGAAAATGCCAAAGAACCAAAGGACCAGCTGAAAACCTTGACTGAGGAAGTCGCAGAATTGAAAGTGGTAATCAGAACAACTGACAAGTTGATGGAGGCCATTAGTGAGCAAAGAATACAAATTGAAGAACTTCAGAAGAGCCTAAAGGAGTCTCAGTGAGAAAACTGGATGAAAATAAGCAGGAAACCAAATTATGGTCAAGTTTATTTGAAAACCAGGTTGAAACCTTGATCACAAAGGTTCAAGGCTCTGTCACAGACACAAAGGATAAAATAGAAATAAACAATGAGAGGCAAAGAAGACAGAATAATGTCATAGTCTACAGCCTGACAAAAGATTCTGGAAAGTCCAAAGAAAAAAAACTTGTGTCCAAGCTTCTGAAAGAAGTAACAGGGAAAAAAATTGAAAAAGAAATTCTAGAAATATATAGAATTGGAAAAAAAGCTGAAGATGCCTCAAAGCCAAGGCCTGTGTTGATAAAATTTGACAACCTGTTGACCAAGAGCATGGTTTTGGACAATAGCAACAAATTGAAAGACAGTGAAGTCTTCAACAAAGTTATTCTAAGCCATGATTTGTCAAAAGAAAACAGGGAGATTTACAAGAAATTGTTTGAAGACAAATTAAAAGAGATCAACTTAAAGAGAGGAAGCAAGAAGTGGGTTGTGAGGATCAGAGGAGAACCTGGTGCCTTCCACACTGTTGCTTACAGAAGAAGAGTTGTCGACTGAAATCAACAGAACTAATTATTTACTTTGTATAATTTTCCTTTGTGTTGCTTTTGTTTTTTGATTTAGCGTTTCAGTGATTTATTTAAGTTAAATTCAACTTATAGTCCCGTGGAGATCCCGAGCCATGATGGGGGACTTTAAAAATTTTTTTGGAGGGGTTTTTTCGGACTGATTATTTATCGGATGTTCAGATATTCGGGAAAATAAACTTCGTCAGAAGTCTTAAAAAAAAAAAAATAATAATAGTTATAAGAATAATATTAATAGTTATAATAATCATTATCAATATCCTAACTACTTCCAAATTTATTGTTATTATTTTTTAAACAAAATAATATTGTTTAAACTTTAAAGTCACGAAAATTTAGACACCATTACTAGAAAAATCAAATAATCTTTGAAATTACATATTTATTTATTTTATAAATATTATTGCAATAAATGTGATTATTCCGTGTTCCCGACATATACCAACGAGTTGTCAATTGTCTGGTTGAATTTAGGGTTTAAAGTAAAAACGAATGCAAAATGTAAATAAGATGGATGTTACAGAAATAATGAATGTGGCGGTGATGAAGAACTTGTTGCAGAAATGATAATTCGCATCTGGCGGGAATGATATCAAGTGCTGTTGATCTATCATTCACTCACTCACTCACTCACTCACTCACTCACTCACTCACTCACTCACTCACTCACTCACTCACTCACTCACTCACTCACTCACTCACTCACTCACTCACTCACTCACTCACTCACTCACTCACTCACTCACTCACTCACTCCACTCACTCACTCACTCACTCACTCCTCACTCACTCACTCACTCACTCACTCACTCACTCACTCACTCACTCACTCACTCACTCACTCACACTCACTCACTCACTCACTCACTCACTCACTCACTCACTCACTCACTCACTCACTCACTCACTCACTCACTCACTCACCCACCCACCCACTCACTCAATCTTAATAGCCTTAACCACCTACTTGTTGCGTTTCATTTAATCGCTCAGCAAATAGCTCATTAGCAGCAGTGTTTGTTTCAAAGCGTACTCATCAAAAAAATATACCTTCCTTCACACCTGAGCTTAAACACGTGCATTGATAACGAGACAGGTTAATTGACCAGGTGTTAAGCTCGGTCGCAGGCAGTCAAGACTCGTTAGCGAGCCAGTGAGTTCTTGTGCCAAAGAAATAGTTTTCTATGGAAAAGTGTGAACTCATGCTTTCCCATGTTCTTGGAGCGGCATCCATCCTTTGATGGAAGACTTCATAAAGATGTGTTTGATTACTATTAACGCCTGCCTCATCCGTACTTTGTATTTTTATGATCTTTTTACTGTCTATGTTCATCAATCAATTATTCATTATTTTTGTTATTTATATTTATGTACAGTTCGTTCTTTCACTCATCAATCAATCCGGCAGATCCAGTAAAAAACGACTTTCTTGTTTGCACAATTATTGATTATAGCCCTTTATTATTATTATTATAATTATTATTATTATTGGTAATGTTACTGAAATGAATTATATTTAAAACCGAAAAACAGTTTAACGTCTCATTACGATGCAAAAAAAAATTTTTATAAACTTTTTTCTAGTAACGGTTCTATGTAATTAAAGATTAACAATGTAGTTATAATACTAATAAATAATAGATAATAATAATAATAATAATAATAATAATAATAATAATAATAATAATAATAATAATAATAATAATATAATAATAATAATAATGTAGCGAATTAAAATCAATAGTAGTATAAACCGTTATAAAACTTCTTAGCTCCAAGAAATCAAAGGAAATATTTCTTCAACTTGTCGAACATCCACGAAGATGTGTTGGAGGCTGAGTTCCATCTTTTCAAAATGAAGCCTTCAACGCTATCACCGTTGTCGCCATCATCGTTGTCATCTTCATCACTATCTTCGTCATCTTCATCTTCGTCATCTTCGTCGTCATCGTCTTTGTTTCCCAAATGGCCAAAGACAAGGACAAGGCGTTCTCTCAGACTTTTCGATGTGAGATTTTGACATTTATTCTTTAGCTAAAGACATTTTCAACTATAATATTTACAGTTATAATATTAGTTATAATTATTTAATGGGGTTAATTTTATCGATATATTAATTCATTTAATGCTTAATATAATACGTTATAATGGACCACACAGGATAAAAATTATGAAGACAGAATCGATAACCAAATATTATTCATTTGTTATATTCCAATTATGGTTGATATCACCATAACCTTTACAGGTTAATCGTAATTATTTTAGAAATATTTTAATTCATAATGATAATTATTCAGATCAAATTGTATCAAATCCTACAAGAAGGTGCTGACGAAAACCATCCTGATCGTCTGCTCCTTCTCCATCAGAGGCGTATTTCAACCTCATTCAAGCCCGACTGGGAAATCTTCAAGGTGGGGGAAACTGTCAGACAATGGATCAGCAAGCCATCCAGTAATTATGGTAATGATGGAAACTTGTTTTTAAATAATTGTCCTATCGAGTTTGTTTTTTTTTTATATATGCCTTACAACTTTGTTCAAATACTAATTTCGTATTTATTGTAACATTACTAATACTAGAGCTATTTGTTTAATAATACTAATAATAATAATAATAATAGTAATAATTGTGTTTATTTATTCAGGTTTCCTAGTGGTAGCCACTTCCACGGAAGGTAGTTTGATGTTAAACGAAGAAGTGGTGAGATTCGCTCAAAGACTTCAACATCACGACAGCAAACAGCCCGTTCTGGTGATATTCAGTGACCAGGAACATATAAGTCTCGATTCTGAGGAAGGTGGTTGATTTGTGATTGGTTGCTGTTTTATTGATTTGTTGATTTTGTGACGGCTGACTTCCCATCAGATCCTCTCGAAGAACTGAGCTACGAACCGCCTGCTCCTGCTGACAGCAACTTGAAAGCCATGAGACAAAACTACATTCGTTTTCTCAACGAGGAATACAGGCACATGCATTCTCTCCACACAAGCGGAGACCTACCAGGAGAAAAACAAGATGACGACACCAACGCTTACCACAACCATCAAGAACAGCAAAATCCCTCCAAGTCTTTGAGAAAAAAGAAACGGCAGCAACATTTTATGAATCCACAGCTTCACGAAAAACTCGTCAATAAAAAACCAAAGCATCGAACGCCGCCAAGCCCTTCCGATCTTACTGACCCCTGCGGGTCAGGGAATAATACCAATGTCGATAACCGATTCCGATCGGAAAGGTGCTCCTACCCGAGGCACAAAAGGACTCCAAGAAAGGAACGTTTACAAAACAGGTCCAAGAAACAGCAGGGCAACGAGGAATTGAGTAAATGGAATCATACGAAAGGTGGAAGAAAATCGTGCCAACGTTACGACATGCACGTTGACTTTAAGACCATTGGGTGGTCAGAATGGATCATCTCACCCCAAGGCTACAACGCTTACCAATGTAAGGGCTCGTGCCCCTTTCCACTGGGGAAAAATCTCCGCCCCACGAATCACGCCACCGTTCAAAGCATCGTTCATGTCCTGAGGGGCCATCAAGGTAGAATTAATATTTTAATTTGTAATATGCACACTAATTAATATTTTAATTTTACATTCGCAATCCTTGTTGCCAACAATTAAAAAAGTTTAACAGCCTAGCGATTAAAATATATATAAATGAACCTTAATGTCTATTAAATTAATTATATTAACTTATTTTTGAATTGTTAATATTTTTAATTTCAGTTAATATTAACAATAATATCATTTTTCTCAGATCAATCTAAAAATCGAATGGCGGTTGGTTCTCCATGCTGTGTTCCCTCAAAGTTGTACAGTATCTCCCTTTTGTATTTCGATGACACTGACAATGTCGTTCTTAAACAATACGATGAAATGGTGGCGGGCTCTTGCGGTTGCCATTAGAAACTGACCATTTTCAGGAAATATTCATTTAATAAAAGTCCCATTGACTAGGAGTTACCCTAACGCTTCATAAAACATTCGTTGCTAGGATTGGAGATGATATTTAGAGAGAGCGGTTTAGATTTTTCTAAGTCGTCTTTAAAAACTATTAAAGAGGTTATTGAAAAAATGAATTCTTTCCTTGACAAAATAAAGCTGAAAAATCAATTTCTAAATTTTTGGATATAGAGTTTAAGGCCCGTTATTGTGGCTCGAACGAGGTTAGATAATTTGACAGCAAACGTCCGACAATTGAAAACAATTTCACCACATCTGTCTCTTAATTATATCGCAAGTAACAGCCAAAAATCTTCGTGCAAAAGAAGGCATGACGGACAAAAACCCGACATATTTGAGATTCCGAGGCTGTAATTTAAGCCGAATTTTGAAGAACAAAGAGCAGAAAAAGGCCCAAAATAAACTCGAATTCAAGCTCAGTTGACAAAGCATCTAAAAGAACTTCAAATTTGATGGTTTGCATAGGAGGCAGAAATTTCAATGTCAACAAAGGGGTAACATAAAAACACTCAATGAAATCAATGCACAGACACTAATCACACCGAAATAAATGCAACAAGAACTATGAATTATTAATAAAATTATCGTAATTAATAGTTATTACATGCGAAGTGTAATTACACTATATTATAATACATTTTAATACATAATATGTGTAATATCAATGTCTCAGGACGAATCATAGCACAAGAGACGGAAAAATGAATAAATTAAATAATTAAAAATATTAATGAGTAAAAATAATCTTAAAAAGCATACGAATGAATGAACAAACAAGAAATCTACTCAGAGTAAAAGGACCTTCTGGCAAGAGAGACTCAGTTGCTTCAAGCTGCTTCAAAAATGTCCCAGGTCCAAAACTCGATTGTTTTACACTGAATTCTCCCAGTGTTTCACGAACCCCTTCGGCAGTTGCTGTTCGGTAGACTTGCCTAAGCCCGAACACTGAGGAATACAATGGGTAGGACAGTCGTGACTCGATCTCACATTGACGATCTGCTCGTTTGGAGGAGGCGGAGGCGGTAGTGGAGTAGAACTGCCTTCATTGGTTGGAGTGGTACTTCCTGATCTATCTGGTGATCCAGTTCTCAGAGTCCAAGGACATGATTGAACGTCTGATCTACCGTCCGTGGTGTTGATTATGTTTGCCTGAGACGACGGCGGGGGTGGTAACTGCCGCTTGGTCGAGGGAGATGGATAGCCTCTGTGCGACTGAACTTGAGGGTAATGGTGCTGAGAGACTGAGGAGCATTTCGCTTGAGGTGACGATGGTTTGTGGGTGAGATTGACAAAAGATCCTTGAGTATGTTGCTGTTGAGAGTTGAGCGTAATGATCTTTTCCTGGAAGTGTTGATCAAACGATGCCGAGTGGTTGGGTTTTCCTAAAAAGATTCCATAAGCGTGAGGTTCGCTTTCCAATTGAGCCAGGTGTTGTTGATGATGGATACGATGATGGTGGACGTCTGGCTTCATTCCAGAGCTCTGGCATCTAATATTCGAATGAGCCTGAGGTGAAGAAACAAAGAGTTGCTGTGAGCTTTGTACTTGGCTGATATTCACACTTGGATGCGAAATTGGGTTTTTTTCCAAGTTGATGAAAACTTGATTCGTGGCAGCAGATGCTTTTGCAACGTTGCCATTATTGCTTCCCGGATGACCGAATACTCCAGAACTTCCAGCTAAGGAGTGAAAATCCACGTAGTTGACACTCTTCGGAGAGGGAGTGGACTTGTTGGCAATTTCAGCATGGATCTTGTAACCGTCAATTATCTGCTGAGGAGGAACGGCAAACGGAGGTCTTTGAGTCTGATTGTTCGGCAAACTTCTTCGGGGAATAAGGACGTGCGGGGAGGCATATTCGCTCCTCCCACGACTGTTGCGAGACTCTGGTGATGTTAATCTCTTTTGAGTTTCTTGACGGGTCTGCTGTGTCATGTCACATGACATGCTTCTTGTTGGAGATGAAACGTTTGCAGGCACGGAAAAAAATGTTGCGGAAATTTGACTCTGCGCGATTGATTTTAATGGGGACTGATTGGAAGGTGTGACTGAACTTTCTTGAGCGATCCCATCTACTTTCGAATCCTTCATCGAGCAGTCTGTCGTCAAACAAGCATCGTTTTGATTTTCTTCTTCTCGCTCCTCATCGTCGTCTTTGAGTGTCGAGGACGAGCTTAGAGAAGGATTCTGCGAGGCTGGTGGTGCCAAACTGCAAACCATTTGCTCAGAAAAGCTGTGAGCAAATTGATTCTGTCCTGAACTCCCTAAGGCCAGAGAACGAGGTCTGTCGGAATCTGCCCAAGAAGACTGGAAGGATGGAAGGACAGCCGATGTCGGAGAAGGAGAAAAAGATGATTGTTGCTGAGTTGGGTGCAGTGCCCGCCCGAAACTTCCCTTTCGACGAAGGTAAGACGGTGGAAAAGTTGGTGGTTTTCCAATGACTTTCTGTTGGCCGTATGAAGTCAAAGAGCTCTGTTGAATTTTCACTTCTGGAGTTGTTGGAGCACTTGTTGATGGGAAGAGTAGTCGTGAACCGTTTTCCTGGGTTAACAATGGCTTCTTGTTGCGGTTAATTTGTTACTTGAAATAACAATAACAACGACAATTTTCCAAACCATTTGCTTCTGTCTCTGTTGGTGAGACTGTTGTTGTTGCTGGAGGTAAGTAATGCCAGCATTGGAAGAACACTGCGGTCCAGCCGTGAGGGACGGATTGTACAAACTCTGACGGAACAAGGGTCTTCCATTGCGACTGCCTCTGTCCAGGGGCGGTGGTACGGAACCGCCAGCTCTGTGATTTCTGAGAAGAGAGACGGGAAGAGAAGAGAGAGATGCGTTGAGATTGACGTCAGTGGCAGTACTCTGTTCATGGGAAAATACAAGAATCCTTGGAAATGAAAGCCGCTTATTTATTTAGGGCATCACAGTTTGTACTAGGTCTGAGTCGGGATCATCACATCAAAGAGAGATATTTACACGCCGACAATTTTACCTTCGCCTGTCGAAGTCCTCGTAATCAAAGTGAAGAAAGATGTGTTGCTAAACCATCTTATGACATGTGTTACTGAATCATCGTGTCACATCCATCCAAACATCCATTTATTCTCACATACTTCCTTTACATCCAAAAATGGCCCAAAAAATATCTAACTTTCCATGCACGTTCTTGCATCTGTATCTAATTGGTATCGTTGCTTCGCTCAGTTAAGTACTCAGTTAAGTTATTAACAATCGCAAACAACTTTTGAAATGGGAAAATGTCGACAAAATGTCAGTGCCGAATAGCTTACCTGGGCATCGAAGTCTGAGACAATGGAACTCCTGTTTGAAGCTGAGTAAACACTCGAGAGACTTAACAGGCTGTCAGAAGGAGTGGGGAAACTTCGCGTAGACTGAAGTGTAATCGAACATAATTTACGAGCTATAATTTAATTACGCTAACAATAATAACGATGGTTATATTTCAGTAGTGACATGTTCCAATGTTATTATACAGAAATATTATTATATTACAATATTGTTATACTCAAATTATTGCTCTTATGATTATAGCACTTGCACTAATTTATTATCTCATGTTAAACTTGATTAAGATGTGCATTTGAATTGCATGCAATTAAAGGCTTCCAGGATTTGATATCATCATGATATTATGTCAAACAATTTAATAATTAATATCTATAAAATAATAATATAAATAATAATCATATATTCACAACAAATTCCAGATACGTTTTAAAAAGTCTTAAGTTAATAAAGATTTCTAAGATGTCTTAGAAAGGCGATACTCCGTACATGTTAATAATTACTTTAATTCATTCATGGAAATACAGCAACACAGAAACAGCCACAACACCATACACACAACCACAACTACAACAACGCACATCCACAACAACAACATACTCACCACAAACAGCACACACATCCTTAACAGCGTACACATAACCACAACACAGAATCCACATCCACTACAAGACACACACACCTGACAACTCCATCCCTCTGGTATGGTCTGAGAAGTGATGTCCAGAATGACTTGTTCGCTGCTTGTCGGAAGAACATTTGGTTCTTGTGCTTGTCTCGTCAGACTGGACATGATTTCCTCCAGGTGCATCAGATCAGATAACAGAGCCATCTCTGCATCCTACAAATAATTATAATTATTATTATGATATTATCATTATTGTTATTATCATTGGAATCATTAAGTAACAATATTTGCATTAAACATTAAGCGATACTATCTATCTAATT
>JAJTWR010000314.1:2990000-2992500 GCA_021613335.1 Whitmania pigra
ATGATCATGATAATAGTAGTGATGATGATGATGATGATGATGATGACGACGATGATGATGGTGATAGTGATGATAGTAAATTTCTTTTTATATAAATAAAAACTAATAATAATTAGTTACAAAATAACACGACATTCAATTAACCTTGAGCAGAACAAAGGATCGCAAAACAGCTCCAAAATAGAATCCCAAGAATGAGCTCCCCATTGTTTTTAATAATAATAATAATAATAATAATAATAATATTAAAAACAATGGGGAGCTCATTCTTGGGATTCTATTTTGGAGCTGTTTTGCGATCCTTTGTTCTGCTCAAGGTTAATTGAATGTCGTGAATAATAATAATAATAATAATATTATTATTATTATTATAATATAATAATAATTATAATATAATATTATATATTAATATTAATAATGTTTTTAATAAGTTGGCCAAGGTCGAAATGGGGAGCATAAAAAACGTATTCGTCCTACGAGCTCCATGATTAGCGCTTAAAAAATCTCCTCCAGAAACAAGTACATCCACCTTGAAGGAAGAAAGTGTTTCCATGGGAACGAGGAGGCGACAACGTGTGGAACAAGACAAGTTGTTGGTTCAACCCCTGATTATTGATTGATTGATTGATGACAAAGGAAGGATGGTGTCATGAAGGAATCGTGTCAAAGTTAAGGCTGAGAGGATTTTCTGGTTGTTTGATGGTTGATTAATTGATGTGATTGATTGATTGATTAATTAATACGATTTGATTGATTGATTGGTTACAAGTTTTTGCTCACCTTTGGCGTTGGTGGCGAGGTCTGCCATCTTCTGGAAAGCCTCGAGGAATCCAGAAACAGCTTGGCAGATTGATCTGAAAGTGAGACAACATTTCCATTTGTTCGATCCCTTTGTATTCCAGATGTTAATGTTCTATGAATTAGCGTTAGTTGTTAAATTCATAAAGTTCATTCATAATTCATAATTAATTCAAAAAGAAAGTTGGCGAACTGACTTGATTCTTATTATCAATAAACTTCAAAACTCAACTTGCAACCCAACTGCAGACGAACCCAACACTTTTGTTTGAAAACTGGAAAATGTTGTTTCTCCAAATCATTCCTCACTCATTTCTTTTTAGCTTTTTTTTTTATTTTCAGAAAAGGATTTGATTTCTGAAAAAATTTTTTTACTCTGCTGCTGCAAAAGGTTGAGCTCTGTGTTTCTGTCTTCCATTTGTTCTTCACAACATCATCTTCCTCCATCCATCCAGCGATGATTAACATCCAGTTAGCAGAGATTTGTACCGGAGGAGTGACGAATGATTTTCATTCTTCAGTCGCTTCACTCTCAACTTTATCATTTCAGTCGCTTCACTCTCAACTTTATCATTTCACTCCTTCATTCTAAACTTTATCATTTCACTCCTTCACTCTCAACTTTATCATTTTACTTCACTCTTTTACTTTACCCATCACTTCATCCTGATTGATTGTTATAGACTCGCGTATGAGCATTGACCAAGGCCTTTAAAAATCTCCCTCCGATCCATCCAACAGCTCATCCAATAACTTGAAAATCATCCAATAATTCATAAATCATCAAATCCATCAAAGCGTGTTCATAATTACTAGGATAATTTCTTCCAATTACTCCCACTGGATTATTGCAAACTGTTACTCGGCTACATTAGCATTACCTTAGCTTCCACGCCTACTGAAAGCGGCCTTTCAAAAGTTTTTAATGAAAAGTAATTTTTGTTTGAAAAACATTGAAAAACTCACTTGAGAGCCACATGAAGTTTTGAAGCCTTGTAAGTGAAATCTCTCCAAATGTTGAAGCCAGACTGAAAGAGAAGAAGAGCTCAAGAATTGCTTTCGTTTGAAATATTTTAAGGGATTTTTGTTCTCTTAATTACTCTTGAATTTCAAATTCTTATTTCATTGTTTTCAGGTCATTTAGAGTAAAATATTTTTATTGAAAGTCTGTCTGCAGGAAAATTTGGGAATATTCCATAATTTTAAATTTGATTTTAAATTCTGTAAGTATAGAACAGACTACAAAATCTTCCAGCACCAGTACTTACAGTATCTGTACTGACAATAAAACACAAATTGCTAGTTGTGCATGGATTTGGCAATTATCGATTCCACTATTTGGTGCACTTGTTTCAAAGTGAAAAAGACAGGTGATTTTGAAACCTGGATGGAGGATAATTTTGACTGATGATTGCTCAGAGATTTATTGTCGTCTGCTCTTGGTTCAAATTGGTTTCGACTGATGGCTATGATTGCCATGCGTTCTATTTTGAGGCATCGAATCCTGGATATGTTTTACTCAGACTCTGGGCATCCATCTTCAAATTACCTTTCCAGTTGCACAGACTCAAAACAATTTGTGGAAGTGTTTTGGTGAGATGATCGAACTTTATTATCTCTTCTCTGCTCCATCCCTCCTTCCTTCCGTCGTTCTGTTTATCAGTGAGTTACGATTGTTTATCGCAGATGGAAGCCTTTGGCA
>JAJTWR010000314.1:2997500-3067500 GCA_021613335.1 Whitmania pigra
AAACAACAGTATTGGATTTGGAACACAATAAATACGGATCAAGAAATCCATACAGCGCAATATCCAATCTACGCACAATTGGAGTAATTATTTCATAATACACAATTAAAATATATTTCATAATTTCATCATTCCAGAGATCTGGTTAATGTTACATATATTCACTGAGGCATAATATCGCATAATACTTATCCTAAAGTTCAGCCACTAATTTAAAATAAAAGGATAAATAACTGAATGAACTGGTGAGTTTATATCAGAATTTAGTTAATTAAACAAATAAATATAAAAATAATTACAAACGACATCACTCACCAGTGTTAAGAATTTTCTCAAAAAACCTTGAACCTTCTGCGAAACAACTTTGGACAAACAGGTCTGCTCAAAACACCTGCCTCGCGGTTAACCAGGTGAAGAACGGTATTCGATTCGAATCCAATTTAGATTTGCAGTAGGAATAATTTACTTTCACTGAGATATTTATTCATTCATGACAATGTCCCTGTTATTACGTCATCATTAGCATAATTATTATTATTATTATTATTTATGAACCTTTTTTTAACCTAAAAACTAATTTGGTACCTCAGTATAACGAGAGCCTAGTGCGACCAGTTCGACTCGGTTTACGAAAGCTCTGTTCTCGTAGCGTCAACTCGGCTAGATATTCACCGCTAACATCGTCGTAGTCGTCATCACCGCCGTCATCGTCATCGTCATCATCATCATCATCAGAATTACCATCGCACCACCATCGTCGTCGTCGTCGTCGTCGTTATGTTGTTGCATGAGAAACGAAGGAATGGGCCTCTTTCTACAGAATTTAGAAGGAGCTGTAAGGCTGCAGTTGCACGCTCAAGCGGCGTGCACACGGTACATGTACGTGCACCTCTGTGCACGTGATTATTGTGATGATGATGATGATGATAATAATAGTAATAATAATAATGAAGATGATGATGATGATGACGATGATGAAAGTATATGCTTGAGAGAACATATATGTTCCAGTGAAGTTAAGTGAGCTTTATGTGTTTTTTCACTTACATTCGCAATAAGGTAATTATGTGGTTGGCATCTTTGATGATATTTATCATAACTGATGTTAAAATTAATCTTTTTGACATCATTTACTCGCTCTTAAGATCTGGTATGCTTATATTAGTTAAGTTTTAGTTTTATAATACAATTTTTGTTGTTTGAAACAAACCAATTTCACAAATTTTGTGTGCTAATTACTGCGAGTTCAAAATAATTTTTTTGATGTTTAAAATTCTTCAAATTTTTTCGGAAGGAATAAAAGCGACACGTAATCACAGTTTCTCGACTTCAGAAATATCTTTGCGGAGTTTCACGCTACTGTTACGTTTAAAGTGTGAAATTCAAGCTATTAATTGCATAATGCGCACTTAATACTCAAATTAAGGATGCGATAAAAATGGCTAATGTAGCATGTTTTATTAAAAAAATATTTTTGATCGAATGAATATTTTTGAGCCCCAAACTAATAACAGATGTTATCTCGAGCGAGCAGCCAAAAGGCGCCTAACAACAAGATGAATAATAATAATAATATAATAATAATAATAATAATAATAATAATAACAATAATAATAATAATATAATAATAATAATAATAATAACAATAATAATAATAATAATAATAATAATAACAATAATAATAATAAATAATAATAATATTAATAATAATATTAATAATAATAATAATAATAATAATAATAATAATAATAATAATAATAATAATAATTAATAATAATAATAATAATAATAATAATAATAATAATAATAATAATAATAATAATAATATAATAATAATAATAACAACAACATTAATTATAATGATTGGAATCGTGATAAACAACTGTAAACTTTTTTTTAAATATTCGGAATGTTTCCAGATAATCCAACGAAAATAGATATTTGCTTGGAATTTCTACGTAGCTTGGCAAGACAAAATCAACAACGGTGCAAGGCGGGATTCGAAACCAATATCTTTCAGCCAACATTTTCATAGTAACACAAACAACAGTAACAACAAAGTATTCCTACTCAAGGTTCATTTCCTCGATAGGCACATGTGGACTAAGATTCGAAACATCAGACTTTCGGTTGGCAATTGATTTTCTGTATCCATCAGAACCCTGTTGATTATTGGCTGGAAGAGGGTGCTGAATGCTTTTAGATGATGAGTCATCAAGTCTGATCGAGTTACGAGGCTTAAAATCTTCACACAGGTTGCTGCCATTTCTCTCTGTTTGCGCAGTTGCTTCGGTGGATGTTTAGGATTCGCAAACATTTTCATCTTTCCTGCGATGGACTGTTCGCTTATTTCCGTAAACAACTCTATTATACAATTACAACACATTTTAATACAAATTGTATTATACAATCAGAACGCATTTTAATAACTTACCACGGTAATCATGAGTGGTAAATTTATCGTTAGATATATCTCCTCCGTATCATTACTTGCTTGGGATTAATTTATCTCCGACGTATCACTTTCTCAATGGTGCGAATCAAATTTTAACACGTTTTTGAGAATGTGATAAAAGTTACAGCGGTCGTCATTATCTTTAGGGATTAGGATGCAATCCATATATCTTAAAGATGGCATGTTATTCTTATTTACCCGGATAAATTAATCTCCATATTAAAAATATCAAATCGAGTTCCAGGAAATGTGAATATTTGAATAAAGAGTCGATCGTGTTAAAATAATTCTTCCAATACAATTCAATTATACGAACTTCCCTTTTAGTGAGAGCTAAATCGTAACTTTATTATATTTTTATGTGATTCCGAAAATACATTTTTTCTTTCAAAATTACACTAATTTGAATTCTTTGAAACGTTGTTCAAAATTCTGAAACCCGTTGAACTGAAATAAATTTATTTAATCTAACAATGCCATTCAGCAATACTGTTTACCATGTTATTTGCACTGGCTTTCTTTAATAAGACAAATGAACAACTCATTGAAGTAAAGCAGAACATTCTTATGTTGTTGCAACAATCACGAATGGATTTTTGCATTCTTCTAGACCGGATATTTGATTATATCCAAAGTAGTGAATTTTAAGCCTCGTGCACTGTGTAATCCGTGTCTGGTCATCTCTCATCATCAGCTTTGTCTCTGAAAGCTTAGAAGATCATTTAAAATTTAAATGGCAAAGACAATCAAGTACTCAGATAAATGAATGCTGACTTCAGGTTTCGTTAGTTCGAACTTCGACGTCTTCATAGTTCATACTTAGATGAACTTAAAATTTTTAGTTCATAATTATATTTATAAAATTAATTGATTATATTTTTGATTTATATTTTATCAAAACCAGATAAAAATGTATGATTAATGGAAAGTAATTTTTGTTACAACTAGGCACTTGGAAACGCATTTTGTTTTGACTACAACTTCTGCAAATGAAAACAAACCGAGAGCGAGATATTATTTAATTCAATATAATTTAATTAAATATTTTAGTCCTGAAAAAAATTGCAGACAAAACATAAACAGAATTTGCGACAAAACTCAGTAAGCTCCAAGCAGCCGGAAATGGGACTTTTGTCCTGTCAGGAATTGCTAAATCGCTGCGTCAACTTACTGGACGCTTACGATGATTTCGATATTTCAGGAGATAATAATGATGTCGAAGAGATGCTCGAGTCTTTCAATGTAAGCTATACATTTTCTTTAATCATATAACCTTAGTAAATTCACAATTAAAAAAAAAAAGAGCTTGGATAGAGCAGATCAGGTCTTTATTGTTGAGGTTTTCCTGGGATGCTCAGAATTTTTAAAACTCCTGTCTTTAATAACTGATGATTACTACAAGCATGAGAAGGATGCCCTCATTTCAGACAGAACTCTTCTTAGAAGTAAACAGATCATTAACAATTAAATGAGGAAAAGTCAGTCTTATTTTATATTACCATTGATTTGTTTCCAGTTTTCACGTACTTGGTGACATTCCGAATCCGAGACCTCAACCTGGATGGATTGTCAGAGTTCATCCTCCAAACGAGTCAGGCCGAGAGAGTGATCCAAGTGACAAGACTTGAGTTTTTTTTAAATAGCACTTAATTAAAAGTCAACCAACTAAAGGTTCACATGAGTAAATGTGAATTTCATTTCTTATTGGGCAGTTCCTGAAGTTTTATCTGGATGAACAGAAATTGAAATCAATTGTTTCAACAAAGTGGTGTGCAATTTGTGATGATGACTTCATAGATGACCAATTAGAACTGCTCATAAGGTTTTCTAAAATCTGAGTTTTGAGAATGTGACTCTTATTTATTGCCTATCTACTTTCACGACAACCGTTACATCTCCTTTCACAATACATTAGCATTAAAGAGGAATTATTATTTAATTGGTTTCCATTTTCATCCTCAGAGCACTTAATGACCTCCACAATATCTGTAATAGAGTTGAAGTGATTCTGAAGTCAGCTAAGAAAACAAAGAAAACTTCAAGGAGTAGGCTCTTTTGGAATTTAAATGGAAGCTTACAACTCATTTACAATTAGAGTTATTATTAATTTTTAAGTTATTCTTTGATTTTTATTAATTTTATTTATGTTTAATTTGACTTTAATTTGAATAACCAACCAAAAATATGAAGCAAGTATTCATTAGTTGCTTTTTTTTAACATTTTACAAATGTAGGAGATTATCGATGTTTTGGTGATGAAGTTCTGACCTTGAAACCGACGATGGTTAGAAATTAAATTAAATGTTTTAGAAATGAAATGTTTTGAATTATAAAAGACGGTATAAAATGTATCTTGCCATCTGAAGATTGAACAAGAGGGAATTTGGAATCTATTTTTGGGAGAAGGAAAGGCAGAGAAGGATGAGATTGTGAAGATGAATGTTTGGAAAAAGATATTTGTGAGATGAATTTTATCATAATGTCATCCATTTCTAGAGTTTTAAATTTAAATATAGAACAAATTTATTGCATTTACCCCAATATGGGAAGCTGTATTCATCTTGATTGTATTTATTAATGCTTCAATTTCAGAATCACCATGTCGAAGGTATAGAATTGAAGATTTACAATTTTGATGATAACTATAATAACAGTAACAACACAAACACGAATGCAAATATCCAAACTTCAACTGGTGAAACTGCTTGCAAAAGTAAATCAAAGGTAATCTGAAAATTGTTCATCATCTATCTGGATGTAAAAATGTAACCAATCAATATCAGGTGAATGTGATAAGAATGAACACAGCAGCCATACTGAGAGAGGGTCTACTGTATAAGAAGAAAGATGAAGAACTTATTAGAAAGTCAGACAGATACATTTTCAGATGGAATAAAACATTCATCTCAACATATATAAATAAAGATTATATTTGGCATGACCTTGATTTAAGCACTTAAGTATAAAGTATAAACTGCAATTTGCTCAAATGAAAATGTTACAAATTTTCTAATTTAATGTCAATTTTTCGTGAACCCAGGATCGACCAATGGCAGTCGGGAAGCGGTGACCCGATAAAATACGAAGAGTGGCAGAAGAAGGTGAAGGAAGAGGAGGATCAGAAGAAGTACGAGATGGTTGAGATGACAAGACTAATGGGGAAGTTGTCCCAAGAGCAGTCCATTCTGGCCAAGCAGAAAGCTGTGGAGGACAAGAAAAGGAGTGTGGAACTGATGAGGATCCAGGTCATCAAGTTTGCCTTAATTATGTTTAATGATCAAGAATCTATTTATTAAAGATTGAATGTAAAATGCTATTCTGCCAAATTTCATTGAAAATTCTTGGCTATAATTTCAGAAATATTTTAATTCATGGATTGAACGAATGTATTTATGCATAAGTGTTAAGATAGATAAACAGAATTTAATCAGAGACTGATTAGAACTATGATTCGCAACTTAAAAATATCTTGATAATGTTTCAGGCAGCTGCTCTCATGCAGGAATATTTGGTCACTAAACTGATAGAGGAGGAGAAGATGAGGTGATTGTTGGATTTTCTTACATATTGACCAAATTACATTTTACAAGTTGCATTAAATTCAGTCCATATGTTGTCCATCCGTACACAGATACTGTTTCAATTCAAACATAATGTTTCTGCTAATTTTTACAAAGTTGAGTGTACTAGTAAAAGAATATCAAGCAATTCTTTAAATATTTTTGTTTCATCAGATTGAAGAGAAACAAAGTAACTTCAATGAAGAAGGACTCTCAAGAAGCAAGGAAAAAGATGACTGAATTGAAAGCAAAAGCAGTGCAGAGCATGCAAGAAGAGATGAGGGAATTAATGAGAGTAGCATTGGAAGAGATAAGTTTCTAATTCAAAAATCCACCAAGCTTGGAAAATATTCTTAATCATTTTAATAAAGAGTTCCTATTATTTATGTTTACAAAATTTGCTTTTAAGCTGAAGAGGAAATGAGACAGAGACTTAAGGTAATCAGGAAGATTAGGGAGCTTGAGGCGAATAGAACTGTGAGGTCAAAAGTCATAGACCTTACTGAGACCTCAGGATGTGGACTGCACACCGAGATGTCTATATCAGAGGTGAAAAGCTGATATTAAAAAAATTCTTTGAAAATATTTTTAAATGTCTAAAATTATAAATAGAATGCTTACTTATGCTTTAAATTGAAGCTGAGGGAGAGATTGAAACAAATGCAAGAGGAGGAAGCCAAACGAATTGAGGCAAAAAAGAACGAAATCTCCTTAAACAAACAGGTTTCAATGAAGTCAATGAATGCAATTGTTTAAATATTACCCTTATTTTTTTTTTTTGCTATGACTAATATAACGTGGTCCAAACTTCTGACAGATGAAAGAACAGATGATTCAGGAAACTTTATGCAGCATCTCAAAACATAGGGATGAAATTGCAAAAGCTGCCTGCATAAGGTGGTCTTACAAGTTACTATTAATCATGAAAACTATCTGCCATCACAACGATTTCGACATTACTAAAAACATTTGAGATAGTCAAGTTCATTGCAAATTTAAGTATTTGCTTTATCAAAAGACAAGATGAGAAAAAGCGAGCGACATCAGTTACGAGGCACAAAACACCAGCCATATTAGAGTTGGAAAGGAAATTCGAAGAATTGAGGATGCAACGGATGTCTTTGGGAAAATCTCAATGTCCAACGATTGATGTGAGAAGTGTTCCATAGCATTAATTCTCCGAATGATGAAACTACTTTAAACATTGAATTTTATCACAGCACACGGGAACCTTTGTTTGCACAAACACCGCACCGGACGACACAGCCTGCCGCGACCAGACTGCGGACAAAAAATCTCGCGTGGAACTTTTAGCAATATAACGAAGTCGAACAGTTCACATTAAAGTTTATTTAATAAAATAAACTCAGTGGCTTAAAATGTAATATCATGTAAAATGATCCTTAAAATAGAACGCTTACTGAGACCGACAGCGTCTTAAAATTTGTTCGTGTGTATACATCTGTAATTACTTTGATATTAAATAAGTGTCATTATCTAATAAAAGGTAAATTATTAAGTGTTATGATTTCTGTAGTTGTATCATTTTTTTGTTGAGAAATCTCATTTCAATTAAAGATCTATAACTCCTTCGGAATGATTTAAACAGTTAATGGTGATCATCTTTAGAATTTGTCGTGTCGCTAAAAATATCTCTGGTCGAAATACCTGGACCCAAAACTACGGAAGGGAGTCATAAGCAAGATGGCAGTAGTGTTATAAATGTAATTAAATGTAATTAGACGTTCGCGTTTCGTCTGCTTTAATCACTCCGAGGAACCCTCCGTAATCATTTTTGAGAATTACATCGAAAAGATATTGATTGAAATAATTATATAAGTGATAATGTTAACAGATATTAAATATGATTAATGAATTTAATTTGTACTTTTTTCGTTTAATGCTTTCTTTCCACGCCAATTCAAAGAAGTGTAAAGTGGCAAGAGAAGTAATTATGGCCGTAATTATGGTAAAATTCAATAATTCACATTATATTAATTATCAGTTATAATAGCCATATCTATTTTTGATTCTTCGATTGAGGAATTCGTGTGGCAGAAATTTCTTTTACCTGGATCTAGTTAGCAAGACGGTGCTACACACCTGTGAAGATGAATTGGGTGTCTTACAGGAACGTTCGTTAATCCTGCAGATTCGATTCAAAGATTCATCTTTTCAGATCCATTTTTATTCGATTAGTCAACGCAATTTGTTCAGCATAATAAAAAACAAAACCGTAAAATCGCTTTTATGGATTTGTGTTCAAAGTGATGAATTAAGTATGTTTTAAATACACAAGTTTTGATCATTTTGCCGATTTGTTAATATGAATAAAAATGTATAAAAAATCATTATAAGTAATTGGTCAAAGATAAGGATATGAAATGCCTCACATAAATATAAATTGTTTGCTTTTGATTGGCCATTTAAGAACAGATTTATTTGGTAATAATTCTGAGTTAAAACTAATTTGAACTAAATGTTAACAATCGTAAAAATTATTTTCGAAGAAAACGAATGTCACAGGGCGGCCTCCATCCTTCATAAAGCTTCAAGACGAAGCGAGGCATACGACTAATCGAGTTGACACAAGATGGACGTCGAGTATTTATTTATTTGCTATTTCGGAGATTTTGTGAATACTGAAATCTTATTAAAATAACTTTTGATTATTGATTGTTTTAAATTTAATCACTTTGTATATATTTGTTTAAATTTTAAACAAGCCAAAGCAGCTCAACGCAGGCATGGGATGTACTTCCTCGCATCTAGTTGTTGGAAAAGGCAAAGCAAAGATGTCCAACGTGAGCGAAGGTAGAAAGAATTGTGCTTCTCATTAGCAATGAATTTCTTTGAGTCAAGTGGTTGTACCTGAAGCCATGCTGGTTGAGCTTAATGGATTACTTAATGGCTGTATAAAGAGGAGTTGTTGCGAAGTGTTTTTCGAATGCATTGCAAGACTCCATTTATTCATATAAATCTCGTTGCGGTTGTACTAATTAATTGAAAATAAATGAGTCTTTGAGTGATTGATTAATTTAATTAAACTTAAATTAATTATTAATGCCTGCCTCAGTTCTCTACGCCACTGTAGTCATTCAGAAGTGGGTCAGAAGATGGTTGGCAAGACACAGGTTGAGATATTTGTGCTCCTGGCAAATTTTCCAGTCTTTGGAGTACGATGAAGAAGGGAAAGACACCATTGTTGGTATTCGATACATTTGTTTTAACATTTTTGGAAAAATCATCATTATTATTATGACTTGGTCATCGCATTTGATTACAATTTCAAGAATTCAAAATAATTACCTGAAATTAATCTTAATTTTTATTGATCGATTTAGCTCTACAACCTCTATGCAGACTTGATCCAATTTTACAAAGAAGGGAATTCCCTGAGGCCGCAATCTTCGAGTTCAAAAAGTGAGTCTCATTTTGTGAATCATTTCGAATTGCGATACATGGGTGGCATCATTCATTATTTTGGACCTTAACCCGTCATCTCGTGATCGTTAAACACAAGAAATGAAAACTTAAATTAAGAAAAAAAATTTCAGTTTATCATTTCGGATCAATAATTTCATCCAGGAAACGTTATTACTCGATAAATTTTGAAGGAAACATTGCCAAGTCCAACGAGACTGACAGTTGTGACATGATGGTGTCAAAGTCATACAAGGGTCTCCATCTCAAATTTCCACTGACCAGGGAGCAGTTGGTGTCAATCATGGATTCCTTCAACACAAATCAAGTGGGTATGTGCGATTCGTACGTGAGTGAGAGAAATTTTCTTTATCCTATATAATCAAATAATTACAAATATAATTTTAAAAAATAATTATGAAACGAAATAAAACTGAATAAAGCGATTAAATTAAATTAAACCTATTAAAAACAAGTAGCTCACAGCGGTACAAACCTCTCGGCACATTCAATCGATCGCTTCTCCTTTAATCAGGTGCTGCACGTGAAATACGTCATCCAGGTGATAGCCAGAGCCAAGCAGGTACTAATGAACCTACCTAGCGTCAACGTGGTCAGTGTCGTTGATCATCAGAGACTCGTCGTCTGTGGAGATCTTCACGGAAGCTTCAGGTGTCTTGTCCATGTTGTGGAAAAGGCGAGTTTTATGTTTTATTTGTTTAATAATAATAATAATAATAATAATAATAATAATAAGAATAATAATAATAGAATAATAATAATAAGAATAATAATAATAAATAATAATAATAATAAGAAGAATAATAATAATAATAGAATAATAATAATAATAGAATAATAATAATAATAATAATAGAATAATAATAATAATAATAATAATAATAATAATAATAATAATAATAATAATAATAATAATAATAATAATAATAATAATAATAAGAATAATAATAATAATATAATATAATAATAATAATAATAATAATAATAATAATAATAATAATAATAATAATAATAATAATAATACTAATAATAATAATAATAATAATAATAATAATAATAATAATAATAATAATAATAATAATAATAATAATAATAATAATAATAATAATAATAACAATAACAATAACAATAACAATAACAATAACAATAACAATAACAATAACAATAACAATAACAATAACAATAACAATAACAATAACAATAACAATAACAATAACAATAATAATAATAACATAATAATAATAACAATAATAATAATAATAATACTAATAATAATAATAACAACAACAACAATAATATTAATAATAACAATAACAATAATAATAATAATAACAATAATAATAATAATCATCATCATCATCATCGTCATATATTTTTTTATTTTAGTTTCGCATGGGTTTGTTTGTTTGTGTGTAGGTATTTTTACAAAATAAAATTTTTATAAACCGGAACGAAAATAATGATAATAGATTATTCGTGTGATTATTATTAAGTGAATGGTTATCGAAGTTGGTCGAACTAGTCAACGCTTAACTCCGAGACATCCTGATTACTATGTATTCGTATTGGCAACCAAAAGATCGAATTTAAATTTAAAACATTTTTTAATAGAAAAAAAATGTCACTAAAATTGTTTATGACATATGATATATTTTATTCTGTCTGCATCCAGTGTCATTATTGCATACGACATCTCAATAGGCACAAACAATAATTAGAACTTATCATCACCAACTGTGCATCCGCATTGTGAAACAGGTGCGCGTTTAATTAGGCAGACGCATTGTTTCTCACGTGACTGTCGGCTCCAAACTGGTTGTCTTTTGATGCTGATTGATTGAAAATCTATTTGAAACAAAAGCTCAGGCATTCTCTTCACTGGAAACAACTTCACTTCAAAACATCATCTCGATGTTGAATTTATTCGAAACATATCAAACTCGCCTACAATTAAAATGAGTGCATCAAAAAAGAAATGAAAAATGGAATATCAATATCGCAACTACTAATACAGAATTGGCATTGCTTTCAGAAACATAAATATATTATTTATATTCTTAATCGCAATTCTGATAAATGAATTTTTAAATAAAAATTATTCTGATGATATGTTGATTTAAAATCTGAAAGATTTTCACATTGATTCTGCATGGTTTTTAAATGTTTCTTCTAAACTCTCATGACTTTTATGAATCGACAGAATGGTCTGCCGAGCAACGGGTTGATGTATTTGTTCAACGGAGACTTCGTGGACAGGGGAGAAAAGGGAATGGAAGTCCTACTCACCATCCTCCTCTTCCTCATCTTCAAACCCAAAAGTGTCTTCATGAACAGAGGCAACCACGAGGATTTTGTTATAAACGTCAAGTGAGCTTTTGGGAATTATGCCATTTGTTTTCTAATAGTTCTGTTATTTATTTATTTATTCTGTTATTTTTCTAAGAAAAGTTTTGATTTAACAAATATAATATTATTATAATTATTATAATATATTATAATATTATTATATTATTACAATATATAATATTATTATATTATTACAATATATAATATTATTATATTATTACAATATATAATATTATTAATTATTATATTATTACAATATATAATATTATTAATTATTATATTATTTATAATATTATATTTACGTGCTGTAAGGTATGTTGTATAAATCTACCTTTAGGTATGGCTTTCAAAGGGAGTTGAAGAGAAAATATGGGGTATGATGATATTTCATGTTCGTGCTTAAATTGTAATTTGTAGGGTTAGAAAACTTTGTTTAGTTAACAAATCTTCAAAAATCATAAAAAATAAAAATGAATTGCACCACATAAACTGAATATTAAATGACGACAATCTGATAATAGAATAATTGGAACTACCTGTCGACGATGATCAGTGACTTGTTCTCTTGGCTTCCTCTTGCTTCTGTCGTTAACAATAAGGTGTTTGTCTGCCACGGTGGAATTTCAGACAAAACAACTTTGGACAAACTCATCTCCATAGACAGACACAAGGTCATTGCATAGTTCAACTTAAATGGAAATTGTCAATCCGAATGATTAGAAATTTTGTACAAAATGATTGAGGTTTTTACAGATAAACTAATTAAAATGGAATTCTAAGGCAAAAACTAAACAGAATAAGTGATTGTAAATGTAACTGGTACGTAAATATTGAAATATTTATATAAGAAAGTCGTGAAGATTTGTTTAAGTTTATTTAGCAAATAATTGCCTTCATTTGCATAATTTAATGACCCAAAGTTTTCTACTCTACTCAAACTTCCTGACAAAACGTGGAGTGAAGAAAAAGTACAACACTGGGAAATGGTAAGCACCACCATTGCTTAATTAATAATTATTATAAATTAATTTTTAATTTATTAAAAATATATAATTATTATTATTAAGTAATTTTTAATTTATTAATAATATATAATAGTTATTATTAATATTATAACTATTAACATTATTATATTATGTCAGGATATAATATGACATGTTAATAGTTATATATATTATTATTATTATATTATTAATAATTATAATTAATAAATTAATTTTTAATTTATATATACATTTATATTAATTTTTACAAAGTAAAATTAATTTTCCATCAATTAAATATCCACAAGATGTGCGATCTTCTGTGGAGTGATCCAATAGTTGGCAGCGGAACATTTTACAACAAGAACAGAGGTTTCGGGGTGACTTTTGGACCTGACATCACCAAGAATTTTCTCGAAAGTCACGGCTGGAAACTTCTCATCAGGTCACACGAATGCGTGCCGAGTGGATTTGCTTACGGTCACAACGATCAAGTAAACTCATTAGTCATCCAGTCCTTTTCAGTTGTGCTAAGTTATATTAATTAGCTGAAGCAATAGATAATTACTTTAATATTACAATTTGGAAATTCCTAGCAGATGATCACTTGCTTTCTTTTCAAGCTTCTGACAGTCTTCAGCGTCTCGAACTACTACAGCATGTACAGCAACAAGGGCTCCTTCGTGGTCATTTGGGCGGATGGAGAAGCAAGACCTTTCCAGTTCATATCCTCTTACACCCCGAAAAACATCACCTTCAGGAAACAGTCTGTATTCTGATGAATAACCTACAAATCATAATTAATTAGATTATTAAAGTTGATTGTATCCAATACGAGACAAATATTAGCAGTATATTTAATTATCAAAAAGGTAGATGCTTGAGAACTAAATCTGGACCTTTGAATTTATTTAAAATACTTTAAAAATAAATATCGGGATGAGATGTGAATAAGAGATAAAAGATGACCATATTAGATAAACGACAAGTGAAATTGGGCCATCTTGTGTTAAAAAGACATTTAATATTGAATAATAAATGCTTTATTCTGTACAGAGTGAATTCTCTAGAGTTGGTTGCAGTCAAGGATCTGAGAACAAAAATTATGAAAAACGAAGAAAAATTGAGAAGTCGTTTCGTCAAGATTCAAGTCAAGGAAGGTGATAAATTCAAACTTTTTGAGTCCATTCACTTAATTATAACTTTTTATTCAATATATACATTTTAAAAATCATATTCCTAAATTTGATTTCATAATATTTTCGAGTTAAAAGATTCCTTAAAATAGATAGTTCTTAAAAATTTATCGTCATTGGACTACCAGTACTGCAGTTGGTTGACATATAGTTAAGTAACATAATTTTATATTTAATATTAATTTATTTCATTATCGAAGGATATGTGAAACTGTCAGATTGGGTCGAAATCTTAGACGAAGAAATCTTGAAAGGTCTCTCCTGGAACACCATTGCACCACTGCTTACCGAGGTCACAAAGATGAATCTTGTCAATTTCGATAGCATGTTCAAAAATCCTGAAGAGATGCAGGTTATAAAATATAAATTAGTTGCATTTAGTTTATTCATAATTTATTCATGTGCGACTATTTACATGCTGTTATAGGCTGAAGGTGGAGTGTGCGATAACAGTGGAAAGTTATACGAAAATGAAGATGTCCTGGAAGACATTTTCAGAGACATGGATCAAGATGGCTCAGGTAATGGAAAGAATTGCTTTATAAATTACTGAACAAATAAAGTCCAGTCAAACATTTTGTCAAATCTTTCTCAAATATTAAACAAAAACAGGTTTAATTTTAATAAATTAAAAATGATTCATCAAAAAATTGAAACTTCATTTTTAAGGAACAATATCGAGGTCTGAGTTTCATGAAGCATGCCATCGTCTTTCACAAGTTCCAAACCGAGAGGTCATGATATCTGAACAGGTGGAGTCCATCATTAAGCTTCTCGACAGAAATAATGACGGATCCATCAACTTCAATGAATTTCTCGAAGCTTACAGGATTGTCAACCGACGTCCCCAGAGTTAGTTTAACAGTTGATTAACTTAACAGTTGATTAATTTTACTTAACAGTTGATTAATTTTACTTAACAGTTGATTAATTTTACTTAACAGTTGATTAACTCAACTTAACAGTTTCTTAAACAATTTAAACTCTTCAAACACTGCAGCTTTTGAAGTGCCAGGATTTTCGTAGATCTGAACAGTTAAAATGACATTCTTATGAAAGTGTGACTTATTTGTAGGACTTACAACCTTTTTGTAATTATAAACTAAGTTCAAGTCGTTGTTACTTAAATATTTTTATCGACAATTTATGTTGTTGTTGAATAATTCAATTCTCAATGATTTGGTGAAATTAATTCAAAGTATTCTTCAAACTTTGCATTTAATTTCTTTGAAGCTTAATTATGAAAAAGTAAAAGTGGAAATAAAATCAAACGCATCAAAGTAAGCTCAAAGTACAAAAGCAAATTCATTTAAAAACATTTACAAATATGGATAATATTTAAATAATGAATCTAATTAACAAAACATCATTTAATTCCAGCAAGTATTTTTCTAAAAATAAGTTTTATATTGGAGTGTCAAATCTCTAAATCCTTCGTTATGGATTGTTAGGAATCCTTTTCAATACCGTGTGTTTTTTGGAATCCTTCATTTGTTCAAAGTTGAGGATTGAATTGTATTTCTTCGTCTTATGCTTCCCTATGACTCTGTGCTTCTTTGTCAGTTGTAAACTTCCTCTCATTGGCTCAAATGCCCTTCTTTCTGACAATTCAGTCTTTTCAAGTCTATCTTTTCGATTCTTGTCTTCAGCTTTATTTTTGCTTGACGATGTTCTGCTCTTTTCCTTACGTTTGAAAGAATTTTTTCTTTCATCAGATCGATTATGTTTCGTCTCTTTCGCGATCTCACCTTTAAACTTTTTCTTCTTTTTACTTCTTTTACACGTTTTAAGGCTTTTGGTCTTCTTACCTCCAAGTTTGCTGTGATGAGCTTTTGATTTTCGATCTTTTTTCATAGGTCCACTTGCGTCATCGATCTTGCTTTCCGATTCTTTACCGTTTGCATTTTGGAAACTCATTTTGTTCGATGTTTTGTGATGCTTATCGACTACTTTGCCGTGTAATTTTTTACCATCCGTGTCTCTTCTATTGAATCTTTTATCTTTCAAGTTTTTAATTTTGCATTTATGCAGGTTTATCTTTTTCATGGTTTTTTTTTTAATGGTTTTTTTATTATTTTTAATAATTTTAAGCAAGTCTTTAAATCCGAACTTTTCACTTTCTGTTTCAATGGATAGGTTCATATCTTCTGACTCTCTTGCTGGTTTTGCAACCGGTTTAGCAGATTTGTTTTTCAAAGCGAATAAGGATGAAGACAGGATAGCTCAACTAATCATTACACCTGGCACTCCAAGTATTCCACCTGCCACAGCCGGAACGAAGTTCATTTGCGGCTGATGACCATGGCGAACCCCGGGAGTAGGAACATATATTTGTTTGTAAATCCTCTCTCTAGGCAGAAAAAATGGCTTGTCTTTCGAGATGATAATTTTTTTGCGGTCAAGTTTTTTGTACATTTTCTGACTGTCGAGTGTGATGACTTGGTCCTCAGTTTTAAAATCATTCGACAAGTCTAAGTAGGAAGGAAGATGCTGAGATGCAACCTTAACGTCGTTTGAAACAAATTCTGCCGAATCTTCTATATCACTTATAAATATATCTTGGGGAGACATCTTGAGGATTCATTATTTATTTAAACTTGGTTTCGTTTTCGACTTTGTCCACTTTTTTAAATTCAATATTCGTCGCTTCTTGCAGAAATTCAATTTTTATTTCCTCAAAGTCTTCAATGTCTTCTTCAAATTTTGATGGACTTGTGGTTTTTAAAGTTTCCGGTTCGTGTGCAACTGAATTTTTTATCAGTGAATCCTTGCTGGTTCTTGTGGTTGTCCAAATTCAAAGATATCTTCTATTCCTGATATCGAACTACCAAGTACAACGGGATAAATAGCATGTTGATTTTCATTGATTTCACAAATTTCCTTCCATGGGTTGCTGTAGACAATGGAAGCTTCTTGATTCAATGATGACAGCGAGTCAAAACTTGAGGAACAGTTTGGATTTGCATGCTGGTCGGTGTTGGTTCTGTTTAAAATAAAATCTAAATCCGTGGATGCTTTTAAAACTTCTTTACTGACAAAAACCTTAGTTTTCTTTAGCTTACGATTTGGTTTAATGTGATGTGCATTGTGAAAATACATACTCGCCACTAGAGCTGATTTATCAAAATCAATGTCAAAGTTTTCACATTCTTCATCTGATGAGTTGCGTCTGTTATTCTGATTCACATTCAAAGCCGTGAAACTTGGAAATTGTTCTGAAACTAAACAAACGTTCAAATGCACATGTTTTATTTAGCAAACAATTATAATATTTTGTTAAATATTGAGTTTCTCAAATATTGAGAAAAGAATTTTCTTACTGACCTTCAGCATTTAATAAAATGTAGCCGGCAAATACTTGACAATACACAATCATCAGTGGAACTAAAATAACCTAAAATAAAATAAATTACAATTTGAAGCAGCAAGAAATTATCGAATCACAGAAGACAATGAAATTTAATCAAACTTCATTCAGCAGAGAAATTAAAATAAGTGCAGATCCAGTCTGCAACCACTTTCCCAAATCATCTTCCATCTTTTTCGTGCAACCTTCTCGAAATTCTTCGGAGTTATTTTGTTCGAAATTGAAACTGAGCAGGCAGAGGTTGTAGGTTTTGAATGGATCGCAACAACTATCTGGAAGGGTTGGATGAGACGTTGAGGTCACGAGAAGGTTGCTGTCTCCTTCGATTTCGTTCTTTTCTTCAGGTGGTGAATCGTGTGCCTGGAAATTACGATAGAGTAACCAATCTCTGAAGTCCTTGAAACCGCAGCAATGGTACTTGGTCTGCAACGTGTCCAAAGAATTTCGAATGGACTGGTCATTGTCGTACTTTCCAATCAGTTGCAAGGCATCCGACACGATGTTCTAAAAACAGTTTTATAGATCTTATTTACCTATACAATTTATACTAATTACAATTTCATTAGTATTAATGTTATTAATATTACTATGATTAACATTTTGACATACCTGTACCGTGTTTGCGTGATAATGCTGATGAAGAACATATAAAATTGTGATGAGAATAGTAGAAATTATCTGCATCAGTAACATCAAACCCAACAATTTCATTTGATATCTTGGATTTTTGCAATTCTTCTTTGCAAGTCTATGAATCTAAAACATAATCATGTTCCATTCTCATTAATAATTCTCTGTCAAAATTGTTATTTATAGAATTTACTCTCAGATCTTGATTAAACTAAAATCTTATGAATTATATTCTGTACAGACATTGTGGCCTCTAATTTTTATTTTCCTACAATTTTTTCTAATACTTTATTGTAGACATATTGCAACATGTTGCTAGTCTCATGTTCTGTGCCAAAAGTTATGGTCACTAATCTGTTAGTTATAAAGTTAGGTGCAATCGTGATACGCTTGGAAAAGTACTTATTTTTAAAGTTAAGCCGATTAAAAATCTAAACCAACAATTAGAGACATCACGTGAAGTAGAATGGACGTGACCGACACTGAAACGTAAGAACCAACAAGGAAAACGCTCGAAGTTAAGAGGTTGTTCTCGTCTGAAATGGCTCGATTTTCTTGAAGAAATTCATGAACAGAGGAACCAACGATCATCATCAAGCAAGAGGTTACGATTCCAAACGACGAGAGACTGAAGAATAAAATCCATGCGGCCTTTTTCAGACTAAAATTTTGAATTCTCTCAAGCATCTTTTGTCGTTGAGTTCATTCAAGCGCTACAGCCAAACCATTTCTCCATTACTAAACGAGTTGCTTGTAATACGATCCGTGACGATGCAGTTACAGACAGGTCTTCGAAAAGTTACTTCTAAAAATACCGATTGAGCCACAAACATATTTTCTAATATTCATTGTTACGTCACAAATATTTCTGAAATAAATCAGTATGTTAAGTAAGTTTCGTGGGAGCTTTCGCGGAATGAGAAATTTAAATCATCATTTAAGATGCAGCTGCAAATAATCAACTAGAGGTTTTTTCGTTAAATAACGGACGACAAATTATTTTAAAGTGACTTAAAAAAATCATCATTTATTTTTTTTTTTTTTGTAAATGAAATAGTAACAAATCCATGTTCACATTCATATGGTTTTCAGAACAGTACCGAAATTAAAATTTATGAAACGTCTGTTTAATCTATGCCGATTGAAATCGCATGGTGACGTTATGCTATATTTTTACAAAATAACAAAATGTCCGCCCAACATTTCGGAAGATATCAAATACATTTGAGAATTAATTGTGGTGATTTGATTGCTTCAAATGGAACAAAATTGCAGTGACGTTGAAGCGAGATACAAATACATAACTTAAATAAATTAAAAAAAACTTCAAAAAAATGCCGCCTCTTCTGCGATTTAGTCGTCGTCGGCGTCCAACGACAGAATTGGGAAAGTGTTTGGTCCGATGCTTGATCTTCCTGCACTCATTCCAAACATTCCTTGGACTCCTTCACTTCAGTGCCGTTGTGAGAGTGATTTCCTTCGTGTTTCTGAACTCTGAATTGTTTAACGGCAAGGCCTGGTTTCTCGTGAAGTTCCTCATCTTTGGACCCTTTGCCTTCGTTTCGATGGCTCTTATATACGTACAGCTGACCACTGTCAAGGTAGCTGAATTGGTGCTAGTTTTTCTTTCATTCTGACATGTTATAATTATATCTGACTAATAAATTGAAACTTTTTACTAGTGATTGGAAAATAATTTCATTAAAGGAAGAAATAATTTCTTGAAATAAGTTTATGAGATGCAGTAGTAACGCTTGTTTCACATGAGGATGTTTTATTAACATCCATTTCGTAACTAAATGATTAGGATGATATACATGAGGAAAAAACCTTTATCTTTCAGCTTGCATTTTTTTTGTCGTAAATACATTTTGTTTATAATTAAAACGCTGAAATTCTGTCGTTTATTAATGAAAAAAATAAATTTGTCTTAGAAAATCCTCAAAGAACGAACAGTTGGAATGAACTTAAAGGAGTACAAGAACCAGATCTACCTCGGTCTCTTCATCGTATTAATTGTAGTTGCAAACTTTTACTTTCACACGAGCACCAAGATTCGATTCAACCTGGTAGGATGCTTATTTACAATTCCATATTCTTGTGACCAGTGCTGCCTTGAATAGTTAAACAATAAATTATATAATATTGTTAATATTGCTAATGTCGTTGGTTTTTTCAGAAGAACCCAAATTTTAAAAAAAAAAAGATGAGAAATATGCATATATAAATTTGAATTTATGATAGATATCCAACCAAGCAGCTAAAATATTCGTCCTTAAATTTTCCAGATTCTCCAGGCCGAACTGAAGCGAATGATATCTGAGTACCAGAGCTCCAAAAAGTCGAAAAACGTCCTCGATATCATTCAAATCCGCTACGATTGCTGTGGCTCTGAAGAACCAATGGACTGGGTTGAAGAAAGAGAGAAGCAGTTGGAAGCTTCACCTCAGAAGACCCACAATTCGTCCATCTTTCCAATAAGCTGTTGCATCGAAAATATTTGTGGGAGTAAGCTCGATGTATTCTTGCTGGATAACAATAGTGCTGGTCTCATTAGTGTTGGGTCGTTCGTAAAGAGCAACGGATGCGTTGAGAAAATAAGGCACGCAATGGCTGCCACTTGGATGGAATCGAGTTTTCTGTTTTTCCTTTTTCCAATCATCGTCGAAATGACATTCGTGAGTAATTTCTGTCGTAAATATATTTATAGCGCTGATTTCATGTCAAAGCATCGCTAAAATTTTGACGTCTTTGTATATAAAATGTTTGATTGTTTTAGTTGAAGTAAGGATCAGTCTAATTTAGTTTGATTAGTTAGCGTGTACATATAATGGTAACTTTTTTTTATAGTTGATCGTCTTATTCCTTGGAAGAATCTTAAATAAAGTGTGCCGATCAAGTAAGATGACATTTCACAACAACCATTCATTATTCATTTCGTGAATAAACCAATATCTACACAGTCACCATCAATAACATTGCCAACTTTTAGATTGATTTCCCTTACCTTTTTGGTTGCCATAGACAACCTAGAGTACACCAACGAGGGAGTCGTTTTAGAAGACAGCGAGAGCAACACTCTCAACTTATCGCAGCACAACACGGAAAGATTTGAATCAAATAATCAAACAGAATATAACCTTGATGTTTTAAATCGTCAAAATTCAGAAACAGCTCCAAAGAATGATTTTGGAAATTGTTTAAATATCGACAAAGCCATTGACTTAAGGAACGAAATTCCTGACGAGGGGAGCGACGGGCAATATTCCTGTAATGGGAAAAGCTTAACAGAGACGTGGATTTAAATCCTTAATACTGTTTAATAATTAAAATTCTGCGATCGTTTATCTGTACCTCGACTTACAATGAAATTAAACAATGAAAGCATTGTTTAAAGAACTTCTATTTAATTGCTATTAGCGCTATCAAATAAATATTTGAATCCTTGGAAATATTTTCCCGATTGAGAAAGACCAAAAATGTAGTTTTAGATCATTGAACTTTATCAATTCAACAAAACAATTATTCTCAGATTTAGTTCGCTACTTTTCACAAACGCTTAACACTTCTGAGGCCCATAGCAGACCACATCTGGAAAACAATATTGTTTTTCTAACTTTGACATTTTCAATATGTTTTTGTAGTTTCTAAGCTGGGAAATATAAACAAAATATAATAATTTAAAATGCATCAAAAATAAAAAAGGTCTTTGTTTTGACAGTAGTGCTTCTTTAAGAATAAAATGTCAAAAAAACCGTCATTCAAATATTTAGTTTTTAATAAAATTTATGTACAATATTACGTAACGGCATGCAATAAAAATAAAAATTTTGTTATTTTTTTTGGCTCCGTATCAACAGAAAACTTGTTTGTTTATATCTAGCATGGCCTGAGCTAGGTTATTCTGAGGTTGTCCGGTGCTGCACGTCGCTTCAAAATTTCTTGTTACTTGGATTCGTCATCTACTTGCGATAAACTTTTTGAGTTATTTATACATGAACATATAGTTTAGTCGGTCCAATTCTGAGTTTCTCGAAGGTATTTTATCATTTATTCTCTCTTAAGACTCAGATTGTAATTTTCGTTTATTAACGTTTTATTTGTTTTAGAAGACTTAGTTCTAGAGCTGAAAGAAACTGCTTTATTTGCAATGAGGATGATATTTTCTAGAACGCTCGAAACAATGTGTAATCTGCGAGCTCGAGGTCGGGCCATAAGCTGCATTCTGCTCTCGAGGAAGAAGGAGACACTTAAACCACATCGATTCTATCATACGTCCAAACAGTCATGTAAGCAAGAGGAGCCTTTTCCTCAGAGGTTGTCCCTGCCCGAGTCATATGGCTTCGTGCCCGTGCTCACTCCTTCTCAAGTCACATCAATTCTTACCACCAACCAAGCATCACACTCCTATCCATTTGGAGGACCAGTAAAGAAATTCGAAAGTTGCCAATTGGCTGCCAACAATCCTCTTGAAGATAGACGATCAGTTGGTAGGCTGCTCCAGACTGATGGACTGTTGTTTGGCGTTTTCGATGGCCACGGAGGGGCTGCCTGTGCCCAGGCTGTGAGCGAACGTTTGTTTGACTACATTGCAATCGCTCTCCTTCCTCCAGAGTTACTCGAGCAGTACAGTCAGCTCATGAGGACTGACAATCCCATGCCGTTGCTGGATTTGTACAAATTTCGAAACGACTACTTCAACGATGATCTGGTGGAGCTCTACAAACAGAGCCTGCAGAAATTTGTGGTGGAACAGCTCAGCACCAGTGGACTCGTCGACGATGAAGCCGATGAGATTGCTAACAGCATCATTGGTTTCCTGAAAGCAGCATTTCTGAGACTGGATGATGACATTTCTTACGAGGCCATGCCTGTTGGTGGGAAATGCAACGAAGATCTTTTGTCCATCGCCATGTCTGGCTCCTGTTGCTGTACGGTTCACATTTATGGAAACACTCTGCATACCGCAAACATTGGAGATTGTCGGGCAGTGGTGGGTAGTCTTTCTCCTCACGGACGCTGGGAGGCAAAGGTTCTTACGGTCGACCACAACGTAGAGAACGAAAAGGAAGCCAAGCGAATACACGATTCGCATCCCAAGAGCGAATGGAATTCTCTCATTCGAAACGGCCGATTACTTTCCCAATTGATACCCCTTCGTGCTTTTGGCGACGTGCGTTTCAAATGGCCTGTCAAGGATCTCAGGACGTTGGTCACCCTCCTTGGCAATAGCCCCTACGCCCAGAGCATAATTCCCAACCATTATTACACACCTCCCTATCTCATTGCGAGACCAGAAGTCAAGTCGTACCAGCTGACAGAATCCGACCAATTTGTTATCATAGCCTCTGACGGCTTGTGGGAGATGCTGTCCAATGAACAGGCCGTGGAAATTGTCGGAGATCACATAACGGGCAAGCTGGCCACGGACAAAGTTGTGAACACAGAGAAGATGGCCTTGAGGGAAATAAATCAGATTCTCAGAGAGAGGAAAAGGAGCGTCGCTCACAGAACGACAGACGCCAATGGGTCGGTCCACCTGCTGAGGCACGCACTGGGATTCGAACACAGGAAGGTGTCCGAGATGCTGACTTTCCCTCCTCACATCGCACGCTCCTATCGAGACGACATCACGATCGTCGTTGCTTATTTCGATCAGAATTACCTGACCTCCAAGGATTAACGAGACTGGACTTGCTGAACCACGTTCGCTGTTGTTTAGTTTTAGCCGAGGCTAAGATTGTTGAGCTTTTATGTTTCAATATCTGGCGTTTCTCGATGCCCGGGAGATTGCCGGACTTTTCTTCGATGGCTATTCGTTTGCTACTGAATGGCAGTTTCTTCTCAGTTTGTCTGGAAGATTTTGTTGTTGGTGGCCAACCAAGCACTTGTAAAGGTTTCTTGGTTAGAGGCTACACTGTGCTTGCCCGAATATTTATTTTCTTTAGTTATCCAGGACGACGTTGATATCTTGTTGATTATATAGGATTCAGTTGTACTTATAATGCAATTTTTGAGAATTACTGAATATATGCCTTTGAATTTGTTGATTTCTCAACAGAATTTTGTTATATGGAAAAATTGTTTTAGGACTGAAATTAGGTAGAATTTGATACTTCAAGAAAGTAGTAGAAACAGTCGAGGAGGGGAAAGAACAATTTCTTTTTTGTATTTGTACGACTCACATAAATATTATAACAGTAAAGTGCGGGTAAGTTATGATATTTAATAAACGTTGAGGTTAAAAGTTTTTCCTAATTTACTGGAGCTGTATTATGACCGATAAAAATATTTAAGAATTGTAAGGTTTTATAAAAATATCGAGGGGCAGAGCAGGTAGGGGGAGCAGGTGCTCCCCGTGGTTTGCCCTATGGGCTATGCCAAGACCGAAATTTTCTAAAACAAAAATTAACTTCTGTCTTTTTTTGCGACTTGAGATCAGTTTGTATTTAATTTGTCGTCTAAAATTACCGAAGTTTCCTCCATCCCGGTTTATGACGTCGACTGCGGCTTGGATTGCAACCGTTTCGTAAAAACATCAACAACTGGGGTCAAAATATTATCCAAATTACATAATTTAAAACATAAATTTTAATTTTTGACATGCCCTTTATTGATCTATTATAGCAGACTGGTAATATCGCCGATATGCATCTGCCGGGAAATCAATCGGAACTTGACCAGAGTAAGCGATGATGAGTTGTGTGTTCGAGTGAAGTCTACTTTATGATCTTACTTCTTTAGTTTTGACAACGATATTTTATTTACTCAACATCCACCTGGTAATGTTCGTACTCGCATGTGTGGCTTTTGAAACGTTCTACAGTCTCCAATCTCTCGCAAGAGTAATTTCTCGGACGTCTGGCGAAGGTTAAATGGTCAAAGTTCCGTTCTCAATTCTGTCATTATTTAAATAAAAGAAATTTTGTTTTGTAGTTGTTATGAGAAATAGTTCCACCAACTTTGGGAATCATAACTCGACTGGTGGCAGACTGCTGGCATGCCCTCGCTGCTTAAGCTACAGACCTCGTTGCATGAAGTTTGCTACTCGCATATATTCAAACGGAACAACAGAGTTTCTTACCAATAACCGCGAGAAAAGGATTTCTAAGAACTCAGATCTGTTTCTAAGAATTCTTGTCAAAAGAGGTTCATCCATCTCTGTTCGTGTAACTCCGATGTTTTTAGAGAATCTGGGAAGTTGTTCAAGGAAAGACGTTGTAAAATATTGTAATTCCAATTCCAACGTTGATATAAATGGCTACAATCACAACTGCGTCTGCTTCAGAAACAAAGTGAATTTCTTCTTTAAAGCATTTGATATGCTTGGCGAACATTCTGATGACTCTGTGCCAAACAAATGTAGGCTATTCTTAAACGTATTAGATGGAATATATTCTTTGAAGATTCAGAATGATTTCGAAGATTTCATTCAAATAGTGACTGGAACTAAAGTAGGGTTCGCAACGGACTACAAGTGTTCGGCTGTTGTAAACTATTTCGCCACCCAGAATCAGAGTGGACTTATACTACATTCAGTGGACAAACAATCTAACAGAAGTCTTGTCAAATTCGATGCTTCGCATTTAAATCATAGAAAAACTCAAAATATTACTGGTGACGATCTCAGGTTTAAATCTCCCTTTCCAGCTGCTCTCGCTAAATTTTTAAAGTCAAACAACTTCATTAGCGGACTTAATCAAATGTCATCTACTGGAGATTTGGACACCGGAGAAAGATCAAATGCTGCTTGTTGTTCGATTTCAAGACACCAAATTTTTAGTCCACTGATTAAATTTGTTCTTTGTTATAATAGCCTTGGAAAAAAATTTGGTATTGATGATGCTGAGAAATATTTCAAGAAAGATAACATTCTTCATTTCGCAGACAGAAATGATGTTTTTACCCATCATCATGATGGCAGATTAATAGTGAATTCAAACAAAGCTTTTGGACACGGTTCTGATAACTCTGAGACAAACATCAAGAACTTTGCTCAATTTTTCCTCAGTAAAAATTTGATTTGTCTCTTCCAGCAGCAAATGGACATTACGTGGCTGGCGATAAATCGATCTATTCCAGTTCTCTTTCAATCAGAATCTAGGAAGTTGAGGATTAGATCTTTTTTGGATTCACTTTTAGAGAATCACTCTCTATCACGAAATTGTGGGAATCATAATAAAAGTAAGGATATGCTCGCAAGTGATCATGATGGTAAGATTTTCATTCTTGATTATTTGAGAACGTTCTTGCAACTTACCATGATTCGATGCAAACGCCTTTATTAGTGTTAACGCTTTTATTAAAAACAATTTTTATCGTTTTTTACAGGTTCAATTATCGTCCATATAACAAATAATGATATTGTCGGACGCGGATCTACGCTAGTTTATTTTCGTCGATTCTCATTTGTGCCCCTCTCAATAACTGGAAAATTTGATCACGAAAAATATCTAAGCAAATCTCTGAGCCCATGTTATCTTCGGATCAGAACAATCGCCTCCATCCCATTCACAATGTGGAACTTTGGAAATACATCTATTTTTGGCGGAGTGTCGTTTAATAATAACTCTGGCTACAATTCTGATTTGAACAATGAACGGAGACCATTTAGGAAAACTGAATTAGATAACGAAGAGGGATTTTTAAATTTAAGAGGTAATACCTTGGCCGATATAATCGAGGAAGTTCCCGAGGTTGACTGTTTTAGCAAAACCACACTGGCAAGCACGTGCGAGAAAATGAAAAAAGCTTCAGAGGAAATACGCAAGACGTTTGCTGGCATAAACGACACCTCAAATAACTTAGCCACCGTAATGGCTGGTTTGCCTAAAATGGCTATTATCAATGGTAATTGTCAAGGCAGAAACATACATGTTTTCTGTCCAGAAACAGACGACTGCTACCTGAAGCCGTCTGATATACTATCTTTGCCTTCGAAGATGGTCACGGATACTGCGTTCCAATTTATTCCAATAAAATATCCATTGGTTGAGGAATCATATGAATCGAATCAAATGTATCCAGGATTTCCGCTCGAAATGCTGCAACCTCAACTCATGTTTGCAGAAATACCCGAACTCAAAAAACGCTCGCAAATATATTTTAGGGATACAAAGAAGCAAAAGTTGCAGGGCAACAATAAAGTATCACTCAAAAATTATGATCAACAAAACACCAAGAAATACGATGAATTGACCAATTCCAACTTGAACATTAGAGAACCTGCGGAGCACATTGTCGACTGCTGGTCTGACGACGGACAAAACAAAAAATATGTTAAGCATTCCTTCAATAAAAAATGCAAAGTCATACCTAGGAATAGGAAACCATCTCCATGGAAATTATTTGGCAAAAGCAGACCAAAGGCCAAAATCAAATGTCAAAAGCAGTCTGAAAAGGAGGAAATTTTACGAAGAACTCTGAGTTGCACAGTGGACGGGAACGAAGGAAATGTTTCGGGCAATGATGAGTACATTCCCATTCCTATTAAACTAACGAAATTCTTCCATTCTTTGCCCGCGTGTGGCAGTCAAGGAATAAATAAAAGTAATTGGATCGGGGTCCATATGGACGATTTCGAAGATTCCAATTCTTGGGATTCTAAAATAAACCCTTTGGAATTTAATTGTGGCATGAATAAAAAGAAAATTATGAAAAAAAAGATGCATCACCCTGAACATCCAAATAAACCGGTCGCAAAGCCACGCAAGCAGAAATACGTAAAGCCAAGCGGGTATGAACTAGACACAAATTCTGAGTCCAGTTCTATCGCAAAGTCTGAAAGTTCACGCCAACCGCCAGAAAAATATTATGTCAGAGAGTCCTATCATCCGAAGGATGAGAAAGCCTTTAGGTGCTACCAACCGTCCAATCCGAATCACTATTACAAAATAAAGAAACCTTACCACGAACAAAATCGTAAGGGATGGCAAAATGCTCTCAAGAATTGTTTTAAACTTAAGGTTCATGGTTCCAGAGCTTATCTAGAACCCGTGCAGAAAGAAAATGGAAAGAAGATCTACGACAGAGAAAGTATGACCTTCTTGAAAGTTCTTCCGCCGTCCGAGGAAGCCACGGAGTCTTACATGAAATCTGAATCGGTCGCTTCAAAGATTTATCAAAATCATTCGAGTGAAGAATATCTTTTCAAGGAGCTTGTCAAAATCCCAGACGAATTCCTTAAGAAATCAGACCATCTATCCAAGCAAATAAATGTCGTGGAAAACCACGTTAGAAATCTTGAAAAGCTTCTTACCTATCAATACCATTCTGAACTCTCAGCTCAACTGAACTTGAGTAAAACCGATGTTCCGTGCACTTCTTTGGATAACAAAGCATCCAAAACATCAAATTCTGGTTTCAATATCACTCACCCAATAAAGCAAAAACCTTTGAAAAAAATAGATTTAAGTCCAAGCGATCCTTTGGACCTGAAAGCATTCAGTAGTTTGCAAAATGGTGGTTTGGAGTTTTGTAAGAATATATCCGTACAAGAACTTCAGTCACTTTTTGACAACTATTTAGAGAAACTTCAAAAAATCTGTATGACAACCGAGCATACAAAAGATATTTGCAGTCTAATCTTGGATATAATTTCAAAGCCAGATTTTAAAAAAGTTAAATTGTCATCATATGGCGATGAGGTTATTTTCAAAAATGATGTCTTGGGATTGAGCAATGAAATGACTTTGCCTCCGAAGAACATGCAAAGAAACAATCACTCCAGAATAAGTGATACAACATTCGATTCTAGTGATCTCAGCATCACATATTCAGTTGTTGACCTTACAAAAACAGCTGACAAAGAGAATGCTTCAAGCTTTCAATCAAGATTTCAATCTGATATTTTTAGGGATTATAAACTTAATAAGCTTTCAAATAATAATAACGCACCATTTCGCAAGATAAAGTATACTAAGAAAGGGTCTACATCTCCTCCGCAGACAAGAACAAGTAATTCTAAACAGAGAAATAGATGCAGTTACTACTTTTTGAAATCATTCAAAATCAACGACGTGGAAAAGAAAGGCAAATTGATTTGTAGGTCATGTTGCAATAATTACGACTGCTCAAGTTTATTTGATGGCATCAATAATAATTATAAACGTTACTCAGCCAAATGCTTGAAAATCGGCAATCGCCAAAATCTCCGTCGCTTAGTTCAATCCGATTCAATGTTGTTTAAACCAAGAAATAAAAGTACGACTTCATTTGACAGTTTGTCGTCATGTCAAGATGAATTGAATTCAAGCAGTAACGAGAGATCAAGTTCTTTCTGTTCTGACAGTGCTTCAGAATGTTTTGATTCTTCGTGCAGTAATGACGCTAGACCAAAAAACAACAGTCCTAACAATACCGACTACTTTCCCAAAAGCAACTACTGCTATGTGTCTTGTTGCAAAACTGGCATTCCCTCTGAAAGATTTTTTGGATTACATAGCAATGAAAGTTCAGTTTCACATGGATCAAGATTAAAAAGAAGGAGCTTTTTTGAGATTTCGATAAACAATCACAACAAGAAAATCGAGCACCCAACGAAACTTTCGCTTAATGACAGTAACCACACGCAGTTTAAAACGAACATTTTGAACGAACATCACACCGATGAATTTGGAATGACTTGCGAGATTCAGAATAACGTAACTACAAATAAATATGAACAGGAAAACTCGGAGCTAGCAACTAAAGACACGAAATCTGATATTTCCTTTCCTACCGGGACATCGCTGTCCTTGGCTGCGAAAAATCTTCCAAGTAAGAATTTGTATTTAAGCTTATCGGATATTCAGAAACTCGAAGAAGATGAAGATGATTCAAAAATTTGTGACTTTTTTGCTAATGATTCGAAATCTTCATTTAAAATTAAAGCGGATTCTAGTAGCAGTTCGGTCTCAAGAAGGGAGTCATTTTATTCGGCCATGTCTTGCAGCTCAAAAAAATGTCCAGAAGTTAACTCAACTATTGATTCAAACTCTAGTCTCGAAAATAATGACAGTGCCAGTTCAATGCTCAACTATGAAACCCTGACTTTCTACTCGAAACTGATATCACCTCCTCACAAATCATCTGTTTTCACGAATGCTAACTTTTTTAGAGAAAGTGAATTATTACCTCAAAGAACATTGAGCACTTATGAAAATATGAAAGATAATTGCAAACTTAAAAATCCTCAAAAAATTCTTAAAAAGGGAAATAAATTGGGTCTGTTTGATTGGATCGTTGAGCAAAGAAAAGATTTTAACTCCAGAAATGGAGTTGCATTTGTAGCGGATGAAAGGAGTGGCACTTCGGCGATTGCTTTGTCAAAAAATGTTGGCGCAAACAGGCCGCCTGTAGATGTTTGTTCCATTGCTCTTAAAGATCGCCTTCGTAATTTCACAGAAATCCAAAGTATGCCTGAAAATGATTCCATGTTCTCAGCTAAAGAAGAAATGAATAATGTCGACTCCGGTGCACATTTTGTTCTCGATGACAAAAACAACGCTCGACCAGCTGTTGATTTGCGTGGAAGTGACATGTTTTCACCTGTGGGAGTGACAGGAAGAGATGAGCACATTTCAACTATTGAAAATATTCGCAACAAAGAAGACTCTTTGAGTTCCACGCAATTCGTAAATATAACTGAGACCGTGATACCACTTTTCCAAAATTATTTTGGCGAGGTAAAAGCTAATTGTTGCAGCGATGATCTTAATTTCAATGAAGCAATTGTTGAATCAGTTGGCTTTGATGTTACCTCCTCAGCTGGTGTCTCAGAAAGTAGCAACCTCTCGTCGAACTTTGAATATATTCGCAAAAATGATGACATTTGGAATTCTTCAAAGAGTTTAAAAACCATAAACACATTTGGAATGTTACCAGAAGAAAAGATTGACTTAGATGTAAATGCGCAGTACGCAGGCGATGATGTGAACTGTTTCGAACCAAATTTTGAATCCTTGCAAACTATTTTGGTTTGTGGAACATTCGATTCTGAACAAACGATCGATGTTGAAGGAAGCAACATTAAGGAAACCCCCACAAAATCGAACCTTTTATATTCTCCAGAGTTCTTGGAGCATGATAGCGTCTTAAACACGACTGGTTCGTGCGAGAAATTTACTGAAAACGTACAACGTTATAAAATCCATGAAAGAGAAAACTTCGGTAATATTTCCGGCCACGAATTTAAAAACTATTTCCAAATTCACTCCCCTAATCCAGATGAAGACGTAATTGGTGGTGGTGATTCAGAAGAGCAAAATAAACACGAACCGGTTAGTTCAAGTAACATTGAGTTTCACTTTGATGCCCTTATCAACAGTAGTCATGTTGAAGAGAATGACAAAATATTGGTAAAAGATACAGATGAAGCAGATATCAGGAAATCGAAGGATATTGCTGTTGTCGAAGAAACTGTAGATTTTCCAACTATGATTCAATTGCCTGTGGCTGAACTGATTTTCTTTCAGAAATTGTCAAAAACGTTCAAAGACAATGTAGATATCTTTGACAGATTTTATCTTTCCAATGAAAATAAAAAAGTAATTAATATAGATGTTGGAGTTCAGCATTCAAATGATGACATGATTGCTAAAATTGCTAAAGAATCCATGGATAACCGGGCAGTTCAATTTGTTGCAAAATTATGCAATGCAGCTGTTCAAATATCAAACAACGACACAGCTTCATGCTGTCAACACTCGCTCTTCAAATCAGAAGGCGAAGAACTCTCTTTGGGATCTGAAACTCATCTCAGTCCATGTGAGTTTTATGAAAATTTGAATATTCTCGACAAAAAAAGCCTTTTGGAAGAAAAAAATGAAGTGTGCCTCATTGAATCAACTCTCTCAACAGCTGCTTGTGCAAAACACAAAACACTTATAAAAACTTATAAAGACGATGGTTTTACGAATAATGAAAGCCTGGAAAAACCCGTTAATAATTCCATGGATGACAAATTGGATGATGTTTCATTACGTCAATCCAATGTCGAGGCTAATGAGATTAATTCACCATCAAAAGATGTTTCAGACGAAGCGCAAGACAAAGATGGTCAACCATCACTTATGAGAGAATGTTGTCTTAACTCAGACGAAGAGAAAATTTGCACTCAAGCGCCCAATAAGGAGTCCACAAGTCTGACTAACATCGACCAATGTGAAATAATTTCAAAAAAAGTGCCCGTTGATTTGAAATGTGACCTCTTAAGCAACAACAAATTAGATTTTCCCGACAAATCTACAAAAGTTGAAGATTGTCGCACCATTGGGTCCGCTCAAACTGAAATTAATGCGACGGCAGTAATCGAGTCTGGAAAATGCGATAAAGAAGAAATATTAAAAAATGAGATTTTACCACGAAGTGATGTGGAAATGCCTGAAGTCAATCAATGCGTTGTTGATATTTGCAAACGTCGTGCCAAGTTGTACAAATCTAAATCCCTGTCGTTAGAAATTGAAAAGAAACCAATAGACCAATTAAAAATCAATAAAAATCGAAGAGCCGCTGCTTTACTTGATGAAGCTGAGAAAATGGTTTGCAAAAAGATCTCTTCTACTTCATTGAATTCAAGTTGGAACACCCTGCAATACTCTGGAAACTTTCACGACCCGAGATCCATTCCAGACACAACCTGTGACCAATCCGAAGCAGGTTTATTTTCTCTCGATAATGTCTTGTTTGAAAAAAAGTTGGAACGTGAGAACCTAAATGAGAGTGACAGGACCTGTACAGTGGAAATAAGTCTTGATTCCAAAGAAACATCGACAGGAAACAGCAGAAGCCTCGACGAAAACTTTTTATCGCTCGTCAACGTAAAGAAATTAGACCAGAGTCAAAAGGAGCTCAGAAAACATCGAGCGATTGCTCAAAGGGCCCGATCAAAGAAGCTCTTTCTCGGTATCATTAAGGACGACAGAAGTTATCGAAGTAGGAAACGCGTCAAGGAAAATGACTCAATTCAACAGGAACGTAATCATGAGTTGACCCTTTTTAATTATAACTTCGACACTGGAAAGATATACGAACAGGACGAAATGAGTTCGGAAATATTAGAAATTGATCAGAGTTCACAAATGGACAGAAAAATAACTCACGTCATCCAAGCTCGTGGACTCAAGCCTGTTTGTCAAATGAAGTCCAACAGCGCAATGAAAACTACGGATCGTACGAGATCTCCAAATCATCCCCTTGCTGGATTGAAAAATTCACCAAATCGAGACACGACAAAACGTCCGCTAAGTTCCAAACGCGTTCCAAACATCGCATCAAATAGAATACATTCAAATTTTAAGGAAAATCGTATTTCACCAACATGCAAGCATGGTTCAAATAGGACTTGTGATACTTTAACGTCTCCAAATGCTCCTTCGAAATCGGACCAAGAGATTAAAGATACTGAAGTAGAATGTTTCGATATGACGAAGTTGAACCTACATTCACAAAAAATTATTAAAAAAAAACTTAGGCGGGAAAAGTTGCATAGCGGATATGAACAACGCGATTCTTGCCATCTTAGTAGAATCCAGCACCTCGATGAAATGAATATGCTAACGATCAGTGAGGTTGACGAAGATATTACACCAAGGAAATATGACATGACCTTTAAAGCGTTTGAGAATCACCCCAAAAAGAGGTGTGACCAGGCTTACAGACGCTGGAAAGACATGCAGAAAGAAGCTAGACATTCTGCAAGAGAAAGTTCATCAAAGAGTTGTTGGAAAGCGCCAGCAAAGTCACAAATGCTGCCAACGAAACAGCAAATACATGGAAAGTTTCCTCAACTAACCCACGATGACGAACGTTTAAGCGCTAATGCTTCGCAATCTTTTGATGTTGATCAACAAAAATCTTTTGGAGCCCTAAGGTCGCAGGTGAATCCAAAAAATTTGAAAAGTTCAGCATCAAAGAGGGTAGAGTTTGCCCAAAGCATGTTCAGCAACTCGAAATCCAATCTGCAAATGCTTTTAAACGGGGTCGACGAAGATTCTAAAGAAAACACTGATACAGAAAATAAGCAGAAGATCGAAGATTTGGAGAAAGAAATTGCTTTGTACAAGTCGAGAATCTGCGAAATGAAGCGCCACATTCACATGAAAGTTAAGCACTCTGCCAACGGGGACCAAGAGAGTCGTGTCAAATTGTACGGAAACAAAAACATGCATCAGCACTACGAAGATCTTTTGAAGATTTTTAAAAGGAAGGAATATGGTTCGAAAGTCAGAATGAACATGTTGAGACATCAGTCGTTGTTAAGCAGTGTCAGGCGCAGTTGTGTACCTTACGAAAAGTCCAAACTTCAAGAAAAGTCTGCAAAAGCAAAGAAGAAGCTATCGAGACCAAGGCATAGTTCCTGTCTAGCAGAGTATGAAAAGAAACCTACAGCAAAAAGCTACATATCTTCTGACACTTTTGCTGATTCTCTCTGTTCAACTAAATTCACTTCTAGCGGATTACATGGCGGGAGTTTTGGATCTAGGTGCTGTGAAACTTTGACGAAGCAGAAAGACAAGTATGAAACTGCCGAAGTGAGAAAATTGAAAGGTAGTTTTGGACGCTGGCAACGCGACGATTGCAAGAACAGATCCCGTAGACGAAACGAGAAGGCTCTTGGAGAATTGGTACAGAGACGAAACCATCCTGAGAAAGGCAATACCAGCTGCAAAAAAATCCGTATTATTTTCGGCCACAACAAAAAGCCCAAATTTAAAAGAAGCTCTTCATCCTTATCAACTCTAAGTTCTGATTTTCTAGCGCGAAAACTGCGCAAACCAATAGCTACCCGCGTAGGTCCACTTTCGGAGTGGGTGAGAACAGCATTTCCTTATACGAAAACTTGATTTTAAATCGGAGTTTCAGTCATAAATTTAAACATCGGGAGATCGAAGAATTTGTTGTTTTTAAATTAAATTCATCTTTAGCGATTGAAGGCTCATTGACCAACAGATGGCTATGTTTTTGAACGCATTACGCTGTCATTGCTACAGCTACGCGTTCTGTTGTTTTGTCATCTCGAAAGAAAAGAATATTTTAAAAGTCCAAAGAAATATGGAAAATGTTAAGAATTTCCTCCTAAACATCTTCATGGAGTGGTGATTTGATGGATTTTGAGCAACGATTTAAATCTTGCATTCGTTGATCCAAGGACAATTTATGGCTGATGAAATAAAATTTAACAAAAAAAAGTTCGCTTCCTAAAAACTTTGTACTGTGACGAAGGCACTGCAATCTAAATAAACTGATAAACATTCACAGTTAAAAAGGCAAAATCCAAGTTATTCTTAAAAATTGAAATGCTTAAAATACTATTTTAGACCGAATAAAATACTTTCGAAAGCTGGTAATCGGGTGACTTACTTAACTCAAGCGCATCGTTTGCTTGTACATTTGAAACACAGGCCTAGCCACGGGGCACGGAGGGGAGCTTGACCCATACCCCTGTCAGTTTCCAACTTGTTATTTTTCTAAATCCGTATAATTCATAAATTATAATAATTTGCAAATAATTTATTAATGATCGTAATATAACTTCAGTAAATTAGGAAAATTTCGACATCGGTATTTATAAAATGCTATAAGTTTCGACAACTATAACTAGACGTCCCGGCATCCAGTCGAAAATTGTTTAACATCATTTTCAAAATTAAAAATAATAAAAACACATCTCAGGTGAATGACTGACTAACTCTGCTTCAATCGGTATTGAACAAGAATTCATAACCAGGGATGTAAAAAGTGAAGTTGCTCAAATGTTTTGTGGCAGGAAATCCAATTTAGGGAATCGAACTTAATAAATATAGGCATGTGACTGACCGCTGAGAGTGAGTGCTGACATATTACATATTTATTTAATTTTAATAAAGTTTTCCATACAGATGGATACTATGATTAGTAATAAGAGCCTAACTTCCTAAGCATAAAATACAAAGTATACAATTCGGTTTCCGATCGTCAAAATAGAATTAAACGGCAATGTGCAATTCTTAAAAATTTCTTGAGGAATAAGGAGAGGGGGCAGCGCAGCGCATGAATTCCATGAATTATGGGAAGAACAATCTAGGGGCATCCAATCAAGGTTTTGGCCCCGAGCATCAAATAACCTCTGCATGCCACTGCTTCTTGGCGTCTTTAATGATTTAGTTTTTAGACATTAATTGTTCGCCGGTAAACCACCTGCATAACCAATGCACTTTATTGTGCTGTACATGTAAATAAATATGCCCTCGCCCTATCTTGACCGATTTTAAAATCCTGGCTACGCCACTGATGTGCAAGGTTATCTGGCAAAACCTAATTTGTTTGATAAAGTGCAATTAGTACCGTTTAGTGAATATCACAAGAATTATCGCAGGTCAAATTTGGATAAAGATAAGGCTTCTCGAAAACTGTTATTGAGTAATTGAAGACCAAGATTCGATACCCTACAGTTTTATTCGTTACGTTTTCATTTGATCTTTCTTGTACCTGGTATTGACGCGCAATTACATGCCTTTGACTCATTACTGACACACTTAACAATCGTTAAAAATTCTTATTGTGTAAATTGTATCATTTTTTAAACTGACGGGTTTCGATTCTGCTCAAGAGGTCTCCAAATAAAGTGTTAAATCTTTGATTCGAAATAAACTCTTGAGTAATTAATTAAAAGCCATTACTTTTTTTTAATGATTTTTCCCTTGCACGATGAGTGTCATACTGGCGCAGACAGGATGCATGACTAACTAAAAATCTGCATTCCTATTAAATTATGCTAGGTACTTAACCGAATGGGCATCAATTTTTACTCCTAACTTAAAATTATCGTTTGAAAAGCTTGTTTTATCTTTATGAGACATTATTCACCTTTCTTTCGAACGACATTCACGCATTAATTGGAACCGGAGCTAAGCTGGTCCAGTAGTTGTTGTTTGGGTGTTGATAATTTGTAGCTTTCGTACGACGTTTAACTTGTTTGGATTTCTTTGTTATTCTGAACTTAGAAATATAACCATGAGCGGATATTGAATTGGAAAATTGACATCGGCTGGTTGTTTAGTTGTGTAATATATAATCAATAGAATTCGTCAACTTAACCACCATGTTCACTGGCCATAAGGCCGGTACTCCGAAATCTCCCAGTTTTCTTAAGAACTGCGACGCATTTTCGGCTGAAGATCCTGAGAAAATATTCACCGATCTTTATGAGATTGGACATGGAAGTTTTGGAGCCGTTTATTATGTAAGTGAATTTGCTGACTTTCTTTGACCTGTTGCCCACATTATCAGCCAATCGGATAATGTTGACATTAATTAACTATGTGATCATAAATATATTTATTTTGCCCGAAGGCCAAACATGTGTCGAGAAAGGAAGTGGTGGCAATCAAAAAGATGGCCTTTCAAGGGAGACAATCAGGAGAGGTGTGAAATTTTGTGCCATTAGCCTTTGAAGCATAATTTCTTAGTTATTGATCATGAAAATGTAATAATTTCCACGGATTACATTGTTTAAAATTTGCAATTAATGTTTACGAGTGATTAAATTTCAGAAGTGGCAGGATATCATAAAAGAAGTTCAGTTTTTAAAATCTGTTCAGCATGAGAATTGTGTGGCTTACAAAGGATGCTATCTGAAGGACAACACAGTCTGGGTTAGGATGGTTTAATTTTTGAATTTGGTTTAATTCTTATTTGGAACTTGCAATCTCAATCATGGAATTGTTCATATAATTTTGCATCCAAACGTCTGTTAAGTATACGTGGCTAGGTGGCAAAACATTGGCAGTAAATGGTTTTTATCACCTTTGCTTTTCAACTGCCATATATTGTTGTCGTAAAATCATTTACTACTTGTTGCTATGGTGGGGAATTAACAGATTAAATTCAATATTTTAGACGAAGAACATATTTCATGTTTGTGTTTAAAGTCTTATTGCATTTAATTTGTTTGTCTTTCAGGAAATTGTACTTAAGATTCAACTTTGTTGCCATGGGAATAATTTCTTTTGGTCTATTCATGTTATGGATATTAATTATTACTGAGACGTGTAGAAACCCGATGCATCATTTTATTGATTTAAAATTAAACTATTTTGATTTATTTTTCTGAATCATGTTTAACATTGCAAGATTATTGGGAGAAATTCACTTGGTCGTTCCTATTTATTTGTTGCTGTTCACATTTATATTTTCAATAAATCATGTATTGTCTACAACGTCTTTGACGAAGCAAGACAATTAAAAATTTGAATGCTCTATTTAATTAATAAATAATGTTAACCTTTATTTTATTTTCTGTTATTAATTAGTTTTAGCTTTTCTGGTGCCTTACAAATTTATTATTGTTATTGTTAATAGTAATATTATTCATGCTAATGATTCATCATTATTATTGTTGGGGACTAGAACAGCAAACAAATCACATTTAAATGAATGAAATAAATTCCATTTATTCAGTTAGTTATGGAGTACTGCCTTGGCTCAGCTTCTAACTTAATTGAAGGTTGGTTGAATTTCAATCACAAAAAAAATGTTTGAGTTTCCTTTGCCAAAGTAAATGTTGTTAATAATCTTAAGAACACTTTGACTGATTTTTGTCAAAGTAATTAACTGTACAATTGAAATTACTGCATTTTGCAGAATGTACATTGAAAAGGATTCTGAATGAAATGTTGTTATTTACTTACAAATTATGCATTACTTATTATATTATTTACAAATCTGCAACATCATCTCGATGTCCACGCACCCTTACATGCTCTTACAGTCTTTTTATGACACTATTTTTAACATGTCGTTGATGTTCACAGTACACAAGAAGACCCTTCGAGAGGACGAAATCGCATCAATTTGCGACGGGACTCTCCGAGGCCTGGAGTACTTGCACCTCAGGAACTGCGTTCACCGAGACATCAAGGCAGGCAACATCCTCCTCACTGAGAATGGAACCATCAAATTGGGTGACTGCCAGTTTCACGAGAAACCTTAAAATTTCCACCAAAGTCTTCTTTCTATTTGCAATGAAAATTCCCTTTCTGATTTTCAGCCGATTTTGGTTCTGCCTCTATCGCGTGCCCCGCTAATTCGTTCGTGGGCACGCCATACTGGATGGCACCCGAGGTCATTTTGGCCATGGAGGAAGGTCACTACGATGGCAAGGTCGACGTTTGGTCTTTGGGCATCACTTGCATAGAATTGGGTAGGAGTTATTATTCTGGACTTATTGAGCAGTTATTGTTCTCAATGATGATGTCTGATTAAATTGCCATAAATCATTTATGTCCTTAAACTGCAGATAGTTTTTTAATTAGCTGAAGTAATCTAATTGATTTCAAATGTTAAAATAGCTTAGTCAGCTTTATAATTTGCTATAATTTGTTTTAAATTGAACCTGTATTTATCATTCTTCTGTATCTACTATCTTCAACAACAAGCATTGAATATCTTGCATCGAATGCATCAAAACAACAATGACAATGATGATGATGACGATAAATTTTCCAGCGGAGGAAAAGCCTCCCCTCTTCAATATGAATGCCATGAGCGCCCTCTACCACATCGCACAGAACGATCCACCATCTCTGAGGAGAGAAGAAGGATACAGTTACTCGCAGGAGTTTCGAGATTTTGTCGACACCTGCCTCATCAAGGATGTCGAGCTGAGACCGACCTCGTCCGACTGTCGGAAGGTTGATTAAGATGACGTATATGTTAATTTATTCTAATGAGGCATCATGGAATTTACTATTCGTTAATAATTTATTAGCCAATTTGACATCTCGAAATTAATTCACGTCATTTGTAACTATTATTCCGCAAATTGCTTTTGTTGAAATCTCTGGAACTCTTATTCCTTCGTTCAGCTTCCATTCATCGCCAAGTCGCGCCCCCGGGATGTCTTGTCGGCACTCATTTGTCGAACCAAGGAAGCCGTTCGTGAGCTGGACAATCTCCAAGGACTGAAGTTCCAAAGGAAGATCCTGCTGGAAATTCCAGAGCTGAACGGAGAGGGAGAGAGCTTCAACAAAGGCAACAAGTCCGGGGCAGACAGGGCTATCGATGAGATATCTGGAGATTCCACGGTAGGTGCTCATTAAGAGTGCCATTTCACAATTGATTTGATTTCCTGAATCACTTGGCCTTGATATCTTGGCATTAGACTGAAGTCTAATAATGGGTTATTATTTGTTTATTAATTAGGAGGACAGTTACAGTGCCAAGTCAGACAGTCTCAACAGCAGGGGAAGTCATGACAGTGGCTCATGTCATTCTTCGAACAACCAACTCTCCGTGAAGAACAATTCTCCGGTCAATCCAGCAAGACGCTCCATCTGTAACCTTCAGGTTTGTGCAAGATTTTCTTTTAAAATGTAAAAAAAATGTTCTAATAAAGCTAAAATGAATTTACATGACAAAATAGAGTAGATCTGAGATTTATTTGATGTGATGATCATGCCCATTGTAGAAGCAACATCCACCCACCATATCCCTCTCAACCCTGGGTCTGTCTACATCAGCACCTTCACCCTCTCAGGGAGGTGTGACCGACGTCCCCAACAATTTCTCGACCATCAGGACGACCTCGTTCGTCAACCAGCAGTACAGACAACACATCCAACAAAACATCATCAGGGAACAAATGAGTGGGTACAAGCAGATGAGAAGGCAACACAAGAGGCAGCTTTACCAGGTTGGAAATGATGGTTTTGATTCTATTCAGCGCTTACTATTTGTTGCTCAACAATTTACAATTTGCAAATTTCATAATCAAACCTTTACATTGGTGAATCCTATCGTCTTTGTCATCGAACAAATCCTCAATTCACTTTACTCTACAGCTGGAAAATAAGCAATCTACTGAATTGGATGAGCTGAGGCAGAAATATGACAAGGAGAAAGAATTGAAGGTGGCACAGAATGCCAGAGAAGTGGAACTTGATCTGCAGAGACATACAAAAGAAAAAGAGAAAGCCCACGTGAGCCGTGATTATGATTATGATTATGACTTTGAAATGGTAATGCTAAAGAACTGGTTATTTGGAGCAACGGGCGTATCGGATAATTAATGATCAAGTGGTAGTTTCTTGATTTTATTATTAAATTTTAACGCCCTTGAATGACTTACCTCTACAATTTATGAAGAGTGAAGTGCTGCACTTGAATGGATTAAGTTCACTTATTAGAAACAAACCAATCAGCTTTTAATCGCTTGTGTTCTGCATCGACAGAAAATGACAAAGATCATGGAAGTAAAGAAGAGGAAGCATATAATCCACATGCAGGAGATGGAAATCAAGCAACTCCACCAAACACAGAAGAGAGACTACCAGAAGGCCAAGGACGAAATCCGAAAGGTGCGTCGCCTGACATTCCAAACTATGAAACTCCATTACTTTTTGTGTTAATGTTGCTTGTTTTTATGTTTATGTTATGTTAATGTTAAGCCTGCAATTGGATTCGTAATTATTAATTACTGCATTGCAATCATTCGCATTGATTGGAACAGAGTTTCCCGGAATCGTCTCCGAACCGAGATGCCACGGTGAGAGACAGGAAGGAAACTGTGAAACATCAGCAGGTCGAGGAAGAGCATCAACTCATCGCACAACACAAGGCCTTCTTGGCCCTCGAGATGAGGAGGTTTGCACGCAGGAAATTGCTCCAGTTCCATCTCTTGGAACAAGAACTTTTCAGGGAGGTGAGTTGACAAGTTTTGACTTAAGGGAGAGTATGAATTAAGTATGAATTGAGTATGAATTGGCTTAAAGTTCTGAAGTTCTTTTTTTAGTTACATCTTCATTTCTGAGGTGTTTACGTTCTTTGCAGCACACAAGCAAGAATATGGTTCAACTGGAGTTTCTCCACGAAATGCTCTTGAGGCAGGATGAAGAGATGAGGGACCTTGAGATCAAACATTTCGATGGTCTCCTCAAACTTAAAGAGGATCTCATGAAGAAACAGCACGAGGTTTGTAGCTCAACTCATTTTATATATATATTAAAACGTTTTGCATGTTGTTTCAATCTGCCGTGTTAAATATGTTACTGTATATTAATAAATGCATTGCCAAATCAGGAAGAACTAGCCAATCAGGGAGATTATACTTTGAGGGCAGAGAGGGAGCTCAAACAACGCCACTCTACGGAGTCGCGACAAATGCCGAAGAACTTGAAACTCAAGGAACAGGACATCAGAAAACAGTTCAGAGATGCTGTCCGAACTCAGACAAAGCAATACAAACTGTTGAAGGAACACGTCCTCCTTAAAACTCCAAAGGTGACTCACGATGTTTATTCGATTCGTTTTCTGATTTTTGAGGAAAACTGGATAGTTTAACAACTTCAGTTGCCATAATTATGGCTATAATTACAATTAAAATACAATTACTATTATGTTATTACTACTAATGCAGGCTGAACAGAAGACAGTGTTGGAAAAATTGAAGGGTGACAGAATGAGAAGATTGGCCATGCTTGGAGAGCAGTACGAACAGAGCATCAACCAATTTGCACGACATCAGAACGTTAGCATCCAGCTTTTCAGCTTTCTTCTAAGCCTCACTTTGCGCTCGATCCTACAATCTGCAAACAAATTTCATAGGTGAGACTGGACTCCACACAACTAGCAGAGGAAACAGAGCTCCACAAAAGACTAGAAGAAGAACTGGAGTTGCTCAAGGCCTGCCAAAGTAAGATCTGGTCTCAGATGCAGAACCAGGCCAAGAGAGAGAGGAGGGACCTTGATGAGAAGCTTTCACTCAGGAGGGCAAAGCTCGTTCAAAAGGTTGGGAAATCTTTATGAGACGATTATGAGTGAAAATATTCGATCGGTTGCCTTTCAACAGACGGAAGAAGAATTGATGAACTTCGAGCAGGAGAGATCTCGACAGATGTCCGAGCTGTTGGCAAGGCAGTCACGAGAACTGGATGAGTTTGACCTCTGTAGTTTGGCAGAGGGTCTGGAAAAAGCTTCAGAAGCAGAAGTCATCAAGGAAGATGACATCATGGATGGCAAGGGCAGTACCCTTAGCCTCAGTTCCTCTTCTCCAAGTGCTTTCATGAGGCTAAGAGGACTGAGGTAGGGGCTACTGAGGCTCGAACGCTCCATTCTGTGACGCCGAGATACTAATTGCAAATGCATAAGGAAAAGATGCAGTGTGAACTTTAATAACTGGTTATTAGGTTAACAGACTTCTCTTAATTTGTTATTTATTTGGGAGTTGCACCAGTGTTGTTTGTTTTTGTGGATTTCCACTTTGTAATTAATGATAATGTTTCAACTCCATCATGTACAAATTGAAATTGTTGGGCTATTGGTTGCTTCCAGAGCAAAATCAATCACCCCAAAGTGCAGATTAACCACATAGTTGTTGGATTTTATTGAAGTTATTCCAACTCGGCATGTTTAACTAACTTTGGCTCAGAAGTTGAAGTCACACTGTCGACAATGCCTTATTTGTTCCATATTTTTGTAGATTCCATAATGGCCACTGGGCTTTTGTTTAAGAATTCGTTTGTGTGCGCATTCCTTCTGACATGTAATACCAGTCCTTTGTCCTCGATTCGATACTTCAAATGATGTCAGTATTTGCGTCTACTAATACATTTTTATTCTTATTTATTTTTCTGTCTTCTGATCCACAATCGCTCCCCACGTGATCCTTGCTTTAATTAACCGCATTAATGCAAGGCTTCCTTATTTAAAGCTCACTGTTGATTTGGTATTTCAAACGTTCCAGAACATTCAGGAAGCTCGATAATCTGCTCCATTGTGCCTCTAAGCAGCAATCGAAGCAATGACTTGTGCAAGCCCGCTGTTTAAACGCATCGTAGCTTTACCTTAGACAGACTTGACTGTTTTTTTTTATGCACCCTCGGAAACATCTTTGCCTCAGTGGTTGGTCGCTGAGATACAGAAGCTTTTTTTTATCACTTAACAAGCACAGACCCTCATTGATGTTTTTCACCTGCCGCCTGATATTTGTCAGCACCACAACATGTGAAAAAGCCGTTTTTAATGTTTTTATTTTTGCGTTTTTTATTTGAATTTCATAACTAAATTGTAAGGTTATACTAATCTTAAACAGTTTATTTATTTATTTATTTTTATGCACACCCTGCTAAGTATTAACGATTTTGCCCCAGCTACTGTCACATTAAAAATGCATAAAAAAAAATATTGTTTTGAGTTTCAACTGAAAATGGAATACCAACAATCATGCAAACTATTGCATGGCTCCAGTGAAATATATTACAAACTAAATGTCACATAGTGGACCACCTGGAGAAATAAGTGCTGATGGAATCGCATCCTTGCCTCGCATTAGATCCGAGTGAACCAACTGACATACTCTTTTTGGAAGTTCTCAACCTTTTAGCACCTTGTGGATTGGCTCCATTGATTCTGAATCTTCTCGAAGAGCCAAACTTATGTTTAATTCTCATTTCTTTGTGCACTTTTGGATCATGAGTGAATAGATACCTATCCTTAGATTTTAAAGCAGATGATCGACTAGAAAAACAGCCTTTACCATGATCATGAGGGTGCAACAAGGGATGGAAAAGGTTTTCAAACCTTGGAAAACCATGGTCTGATTGGAAATGACTCCCTTTCACTGCTTTTGGCTTTGCTCCCAAAATGTAGCCTGAAATGCTCAGATGAGATCTACGATCTGTTGAAGTTGCAGATTGAGTTTGCTTATGAAAATCAAGCTTTTGCAATTTATTGCCGGAAGAATATTTTCCAAAAAAAGCTTTTGATTCTCCATCAGGTTCAATCAAAGTTGAGAAACATGGGTTGCAAAGAACTCTACTTTGAGATGTTTGATTTTTTGAATGGGAGTTAATAATAGAATGCTTTTCTAAAAAGGATATTTGCTTGCACTTTGCATCAACTTCAGTCACATTTTCATTTTCTTTTCTAGATACATGATTGTCTTTTAAGGAGTATACATGAGCAGATTCTTCCCCTTTAGGTAAAGCCGGGAGGCATTTTGAATTGCTATTATTTCTGCTAGAGTTCTGCAATTGGCACATCAGGGATCTCATTGGCTTGCTCATGTCCATGTGCCTTTGGAAGTCTTTATTCATCTGATGCGCTTGAATAACCACCTCAGGGTTTCTTAGCGATGAGGACATTTTATTCGACAACAGTGTCACGTAAGGTTCCTGCTTGTCTGCACTTATGTAACCTCTTTTGACATTTTCAATGCCAGAGGTCAAATTTTCAGAAAGCTGCTTTTTCTGAGAACTAAATATTGTATCAGTTAGGTTACTGCTTGTATGGATTTGAGGGGGACCAACTAGCTGACTGGCAATCCTTTCACTCCCATTTTCTTGTATCCTTGGTGCTTGTAGGTTACTCATTCCATTACACCTATGGTACAGTGGATGTTCTGCTGGATTGTTTTGGAAGCCGGAAAAATGAAATGTGTTTGAGCCGTTTTGAGTTTTTTCCGGTCCTGGGAAATTTGGGGCAATGGCTCCATTTGGATGGACAAAATGTGATGCCTGTTCCATGTATGCTCTGGGATGAGTCATGTTGGGGACCAACTTGTTTGCAGGGTTATTGTGATTATTGTGAGCCTCTTTTGTCCAGTTGCCAAGTATGTTTTCTTTAAATGTTGTTGTCTGTCCTGCACAATTGTTTATTGCTTGCCTGTAGGTAGAGAAATCGACTTGTTCGTTCTTTCGAGAATTGCTATTTAAAAGTAGTGTTGGTGGAAAAAATCTCATAGAAGCTGATAGGGGTTCTCTTGCTTTCATGGCAATATTTATTGCATTTTGTGCCTGTTGATCATTGGGACTGCTCTTCAAACTGGTATACCTAGTATTGGGTGAAAACATGACTGCATTGTCTGAAGTATTTGGACTTATATTTGGCTGAAAATTTGAAGACATTGATGATGCTTTGACTTGATTTTGACAAAATGTTGGGGCATTTGTTGTTTGGAAATCAGGATTCTGGTAAATACTGTTTGCATTGCTTCTTATACTAGGATCAACAAAGTTTTCAGGTTTTACATTTGTGCCATTTTTTGGAGGAAACAATAAATTAGAAAAATCAATGTTATGTGGTGCAGGGTGACTTTTGACTAACTTGTCATACATTTCCAATCGTTCGCAGACCGTCTTTTCTAAATATTCCATTTTTTTCTTCTGGTCTAGTTCGTAATCGATCATTTGCTGCCGTGTGGCACTCAGCTCCCCAATAAAATTTAATCTTTCTTTTTTTAATGTATCTCTTAGTCTCTCCAGCTCAGAAAGTAGAAGATTTCTTGTTTCATCTCGTTCTCTCAACATTTTTCTTACAGACTGCATACTCACCAAAGAATGGTCAGCAGAATATTTGGGAGAGACAAATGGATGTTGACTTCGGTGCCTCCTGACATTTCTGGGTGTGCAGAGTATTTCTTTCACTAATCTTCTAGAATCTGGATATTCTTTAACTATTCGACTAATTGTTGGAGAGTCTTTGCGAAATTTTCTCGACGAATTGTTGTTGTTTCGGTCATTCGCTTTCTTTGCTTCATAATTTATGTCAAATTTTGTCTCAGATTTACTCTTTAACATCTCGCTGACATTTTTCACATTTAGCTGGGAGCTTCTTTCTTCTGAACATAGAGAAGATATGTCAAATTGTCCAAGGAAACATTTTTTCAACTTTTTGAAGTGTATTCTAGAATTACTTACAACTTCCTCAAAATAGTTGTTCTTAATGTTATCATTTGCAAAATGTTCATATAGATCAAATTCTGAAATCCTATTTCTATAATCCTTCTTATTTTCATGAATTTGTAACTCTTTATTTGGTTGATCACTTTTATTAATTTCAATAGCCTGAAAATCATTATTTTGATTACATTGTAACTTCCCACTAGACACTGAGTCTACACATTCATCTTTATTAATTACTTGCAATTTCTCAGGCTCATATGCATGCAAAACCTTTGTATTATTTTCTAAAAAAGTTTTACCATTGTCTTTGCTATTTAATGAGCCTTCAGATTTTCTATCAAAATCACTAGGCAGGCTTTCAGAATGTTTGCCCAAAAGTCTCTGAGGAAAATGGTTGTGAGAAATATTTGTAATATTGTCTATGGTACTGCTATTCAAATTTAAACTGCTGGATTCAAGGTTGGGTTCTTGAGAAGTTAGTTCAATATCTAAGATGTTTGATTTCTGGACTAACGGTTCAGGCACATCTTTCGTATTGTCATGAGCTTCTCTTGATTGATCGCAACTTTTTCTAGGGAAATTTTGAAGAGGACATGCAGAGCAACATTCTGGACTCGTGTCGTTGTTAGCTTGCACATGAATAGACTCATTTGTTCCTTGGTGGTATGATGATATATGTTCTTGCAAGCTTTTCATTATCTCTGTGAACTGTTGAATGCATGTGAAATCACACTTGGAATGGTCAGGCTTGAGGTCATTCCAATGATGACTGAAACATTTGATAATAGTGTTACAATGCCTACAAAACATGTTTTCATCTGAAGCATTAACTTTCTGGCTATCTAAATGGATTGAGTTGTCATTGTTATTATTATTTGCATTGTCATCCTGGAAACCATTCTCGGAAGCCAAATAATCGGCCAACTCCACACTTTGTCTGACATTTTCAAAACAAAATTTTATTTGATTTTCACAATTCACCAATTTGTTGTACCTTGTGTTATACGATTCTTGACAACAACTAGGTTCAAATTGGTTGGATATCAATGTATTCATATTAGTTTGTCTATTTTCATTAAAAGAATCATTGTCATCTGAATGACAAAAATGATTAGCAATCACCTGATCACCTGATGAACTAACACTACCTTCAGAGCATGGGGAGCAATACATAGATTCACAAAAATCACACTTGTGCAATCTTAGTTTCACCAGATTGTGTGTTTGGGAGCAAACATGCGTTGAGGGGCAAACACTCGTGCTTTTTATGTTTCCAAATTCTTTCTGATGATATTGACAAGATTTACACTGAGAATGCCGTGATGTTTCACAACTCAGACTCCTTTCACTGCTGCAACCTCTAATTTGTTGTAAGTTTGCATCATCAACAATTAATGGTTTAAAACATTCATTCCCTTTTGAGATATCTTGAGAGCTGCTATGACAAAACTTTCTGAAATTTTTTGGCAATTGATCACATTGTATCAGATTGGCTTTTGAAGGTGAGCTAGGATTATGAGTTGTGCTAAAATTAGAGGATGACTGACCATTGTTGGGCTCACATTCACAATAATCATGCTCAATGACCTTGAGAGAGTAGGAAGCTCTAACCTCTGGGTTATCAGATTCATCAACAAGGTTTTTAACTTGATAATCACGACTATTGGAATTGGTAATGTTTCTTTGTTTCATATTTTCCTTATTTATCATTATTTGTGCATCCCTCGGATCAGCCCCGGTGCTAATGGCATGCCTGCCAACATCCTTGGCAGCAACATTCTGAAAGTCCCTCATGTTTTTATCATTTACAGCCTCTTCAAGAGCTTGGTCAATGTAATCACTGGAACATTTCTGCTCTAGAGATGGAGATGCTGGAGCAGTGCCAATGTGAGTGTCATTAAAGTACTTAATTGGCACACCATTGCATCTGATGATTGTACCAGCAACCTCATTCCTGTTGTTGCAAACCTTTGCAGTGTCGTAATTTGTGAGTGGCCTCTCAAGAATGTTGGCAGTTGTATCATATGTAGCCGTTGCCTTATCGAAACCAGGAGTTACGACACCAATATTATTACCGTGGTCATCGGTCGTCCAATTGCACATAACGACCCCGTCGTTGCATTCATAGTTCGTCCCGCCGAGTCCACTTCTTCCGCCTTGATGTTCGTAAGCGGCTTCGTTGAACATGGCCGATAAATTTTTCCACTTCTTAAAAACTTCAGAGGGGATGCGTTCGTACTCTGCCGAGGTTCTCTCCACATAACCCAGTCCGTAATCTTCTATAGAAAATTCATCCATGAAAGAGGTTCGTGGTTTTCCACTGAGGCGATGAATGAAATTATTTCTCTCCCTCGGAGGAGCTCTGGCTTTAGGGATGATGATATCCTTGCATTCTTTTGCTGTTACACTCTCAGGTTTTTTCTCAATTCTTGGTGTTGCACTGACTGCCTTGTGGGCTGCAGTCTGAGTGGTCGCTTCATTTAATGTTGGCTTGCATCGAGTGGGAGCTTTTTGAGACTTTGATAATTTTTTGATCTGCTGGAGGTAGCTAGGACTTGAAGGATCTGATAAAATATAACTTTTTATACTGCTGACTGGCCCCTTGACTTCTGAGAAGCGTTTGAAATTTTTGCTGTTCGCATCCGAACTCATTCTCATGTTTTGAGGAACACTTTTGTGAGAATTTGAACAGTTATGCTGAAATTCATTGACATTGACAACATCGTGTAAGTCAAGTGACAATCCATCTGGCAAAATGATTTGGTTTTTATCACCCATGACATCGTATTCCTCATCTTCATCAACATAATCATTACCCTCATTATGAGACTGATGTTTTGAATCATCATTACCTAGAATCCCCCACAAACCAATATTATCTTTTGAATCCATCTTCTCAAAGTTTTCAAACTCGCTATACTCTTTTGATTCTTTGACAGGATGGTCAGTTTCTAGTGAATAGGAATTTTCTTCTGCAGTTTCACTACCCTCATGATAATAATAATAATAATCATATTCATCATTGTTATTGTTAGTTTGAATGTCTCCTACTACGGCAATGCCACGCTCAAAGACATCTTTTGCAACAGCAGATCCATTATCTCCGTAGTAGTATTTCCTATCTGCAACTCTGTTATTTCTTAATATCTCCACAGGTCTGCCACTGCATCCCTCTATATCCGGCAAGTCTTTATGCTTTTCCTGGGTCACGCTGCAGTTTGCATTGCGATTGAATTCTGATTTCAAAGCTGAGTTTTCTTTATGAATGCGTGCTCGTGGTTTAGGTGGCCCCTGAATTAAGGAATTTCTACCTCTTTCTATGTCTGACAATATAAATCGGTCGCTGCAGGTCATTGGGTTTGCAGGATAAAGATGAACTTGCCACAATCTCTCTTTAGCTAAATCCAACTCCCTTGTGAGTTCCAGGTTCCTGGCAGCACTTTGCTGGACTATTTGCAAGAATTGCAGGGCTTGCTTATCATAGCTGCTAGGCTGTGTTTTAGAATTGGATTCCTTCAAGGTGTTATATTCTATGCGTGATGCCAAGCGTTGCAACTTACCTCCTGGACTCGATTCCATGCAAGCAATGACCTCAGCTTTTAAGTTAACTTATTTATTATTATGACTATCAAAACGAAAAATTTGGTGTCATCATAAACTAAACTTCAGCTGGAAAGCAGGCCATTAACTTTCACTTTTTACACCGTATTCAAAATAGCGGAGAAACGTCTCAGAAATCAAAATTTTCATTGGCGTTCCTATGGCGGAATTGTTGTCTCAAAATAAAAAAAAAACTCTGCGATATTAAAAATTACTTGTTTGAAACAATGTCTGCTCAAAATTGAGTAGAACCATAAATTTTGCAATTTTCCGAAGGGAGCTCGGTATCAACTGAGATCGGTAAATCCAATAGAACTACATGCCACGGAAAACCACAAACTTGAAAAATTACAAGTCATTCCACCAGTTTGCGCATTTACTAATTAAAAAAAATTACGATTTCGCGGGAAAGGAATGATAAGAACTAGGTAGCTAGTTAATCCATTAAAAACATTTATGCCAAGTCTATGATGGGAATTTAGACGCGTTTAAAACAGACATGGCTAAACGTTCACTTTACAAATGATTTTCAATAAATGACCACTAATGACGAATAGTTTCGATATTATTCTACACCATACGAAGATTATACATAACAAGTCGAATTTGACATGATATGACAACTTCAAATCCATTTGCTTTAATTTGTAATACTAGCAAGTAATGTTAAAACAGAATTGATTCGTTATTGAACGAAAAATGAATTGAAAATAATATGAAAGTGCCAGCAGCTTAGACCACCTTTGATTTTTATTTCGACAGTCTCATTTCACTCTGCGTCACGAAAGGTGTGCCTCGTTAACTATAAATCTTCAACAGTGACATTTTTTAAAGAAATCTATTTTGTTATGCTTGTAGGATGCTCCGTTTCAAGTCTACATTTACATGTGTATGAAATTAGATTCAAAAGGCCTTGACCGTAGTATGAGGTTCTTCCTTTCCTGCCGAGGTTTAAAATCAAATAGGCGTTTCCAATATTGGAGTCGTTGTAAATTCTATCGAGTTGTGATTGGAGGAGCTGGCGATCACGTGATTGTCGACAGCCAGTCGTACGTCAAGTAGAGGGCTTTCCTTTCCTTGACGCCGAAATAGAAAATCAATTTATAACCACTTTTTCTCCATGCATCCGTGAAACAATTAAACAGGAAAACTTACCGTCCAAAGCACGTCCGACGCTGAAGTGGAAAAAATATTTGTTACCGAAGAAATGATTATTTTGTATTTATTCGCAAATGTACTATGTCCATTCTATGAATACTTAATATCCATCAAAACAATTCGCAATTTATATTTATAATAAAATGAATATAATTTACACAAAACAAGGGAAGAGTTCATTTTAAAACAAAGCAAACATTGACACATCATTATAAAAAGAAATTGGCACATGCTATCGACTCGGGTTGTCTCCTTTAGCGTACATTTGACAATAAATTGATCAATAATAGTAACAGTAGTAGATAAATAATTCATAATTGATTACATCAGAGCATGATTCTTTGAACAAATCCGTAAAATGTTTGAAAAAGTAATTTATTGAATTGAATTGAAGAAATCCAAATTAAATCTCGAATAAGTTGCTTACGAAATGTTCTTCAAACCCAGCACTAAATTAATTTTTTACGAATATTTTTTTACATTTTCATCCTTATCGGGTTTGCCAAGATCACATTGGTGTGGAAGGATATTTCAGCCACTTTTAACCAGTATAAAATTGAAAAGTCCCTCCATCTTGTTGCGAGTACATTTCTTTCTTAGGCTTCTTCCTTTCTGACTTCTGCTTTCGTGAATTTAATCTAATGCACTCGACGGTATCTTTGTTGTCTTTAAACATTTTGTTTATTTACAGTTGAGATGTGCTATTAATAAAACACAGAAAAGAACAACTACCTCGCTGATGAAATGTGACCAGTTTTGATATAAGAGTGCTTTTAGCAAGTCTACCTTAAGTGCAGTCAGATGGGCACTTTGATGTCATTGCTTAATAAAAACATTCGCTTCCATAAACGTTTATTTTTGGCAGAGAACTGGCAAATGTGGTCTGGAATTTGAAGAGGGTTCGTTCGTTCCTGCTTCCCCAAGAGAGCTGAGAAAATTGCGAGGTTTGTTAGATTGGGAATGGTGCTCGTTCATAAAAACAATGTGTTCCTGACATTTTTCCAACTTTTTCCGCTCCAGTTTTCCTCGCCTTTTTCCAGGCGGAAAAATCACTGCATTCGAACTGCATGGAGTTTACAATGCTGCTCCACGATTCCCAGGCGAGTGGTGATCCCACACCAAAGCTGGATTTCGCGTTTCCCCCCGGGAGACTCTGAGCAAACATTTCGTCGTTTTGATGTTCTCTCGACTCGCTCTACATTCTCTACGCATCGATGGAAATGATATGGCCAGCGTAATGTCAAGGATGAACTTCCTCTTTTTCCCCTATTTTTAACAGATCAGTCGAGTAAAATGTGCTACTTCGGTTTTTGACGAGCAGAACACACCAGCAGTTAAACTTACGGTGTGGACGCACTTTCCTGTTTCTTTCAGACACTTGTTATTGTTGTTTAGTAAATAAATAATAAAATAAAAATCGAGATAAAATAATATTTAAAAAAATGTTCCTACCTCGTGTTAACTGTCATCGAAGCTTCATCGGCCTCCTGTTTAACTGGAAAAATAAAATAAAATTCGTGAATGAAAAGATTACTTTAATTTAAAAAAAAACAATTTCAAAACATTTTCCATGACGCCTTAGTCCCTTCGCTATGAAACGGAAACACTCGTATAAAGAAATTAGGATGGAAAGTAATATAGGAACATAAAAGTTCCAGAGGACAGAAACAAATTAGGAGTTCGCCCTGAGTTATGCTCCCTACGAAGTTCCTATTGGTATTCCAACGTTCCTATGACACCTACATCAGCCTCGGAAACAATCTTTCCAGATTTTCCACTTTTTGAATGGAAATCTATTTTCTTCCTTTCCATTATTGCACTCGATTTCAGAGACGATTCCTGGCAACGCCTTGAAACATTTTTTCTTTCAACTTTGTAGATTTATCTCCTCGTTGGCATTGAAAATGAAGATTTAATAAGGTTTCATTTAAAAATTAAGAATTTATTAATAGCATATTTTTGACATTTTATTTGAGCGGAGAAAGCATTCAGATGATGATATTTTAAGTTTATGAAAGTATTTCTAAATATATGAAAACGTAATTATTTCAGATTACTTGCAATGCGTTAGTTTGAATATTAGTTAGCATAGCATAAATTGATTACAATCTCCCATCAAGTTAGTGTCCTTTTTATATTTACCTTAACCTATTCAGAACTAAAGTAAAAACCTATATCGTTACATCAGCATAAGCAAGGAACGTAAATCATCCCAATAATATCAATAACATGACATTTATCAAAGTTAATGAAACACTTTGTAGAAATAAGTCCAAATCATCTCAGTTATGCAACGGACTATAACCAAATAAATAAAAATAAATAAATAAATAAATAACTTTGTAGAAATAATTGCAATATTCTCTCACGTCTTTTCTTTTCAACTTGTTTTAATTTTCTTTTCTTGAAAAGTCTCGACAATGAGGTGGTGAAAGCGATTAGGGCAAGAAAAACACTCATTGAACCAACGACGAAGCCGATCATTCCAGTTGTTGAAGCCTCCACGAAGCCAGACATTGGATCTGGAATTGGATGAGTGGATGGATAAATGGTTGGATGGAAGGACAAATAGATGGATGGATAAATGGTTGGATGGAAGGATGAATGGATGGATGGATGGATGAATGGATGGACGGATAGACGGAAGGATAGATGGTTGGGCGGCATGACGCATGAAAAGATGATTGGAACTGGATGGAATGGATGGAAAGATGGCCAGCGAATCGCGTTAACGCTCAAGTAATTCCCGTTCGTCTGAACTTCAAAGTGGAACTCCATTGCTACTACGAACGTGGTCAAGATTACATTTCTATTCAATTCGAACAACAGCAACAACAACACTCAACCAGCAAAAACAACATTAGCAGCAACAACAACATCACAAAATAACGGCCAACAAACCTGTTGTGTTGATGGACACAACGAGACTCGGTTTACTGTTTGTCCTCGTCCGATTGTTGGTGGAAACGACCCGAAAATAGTAGACGACCCCCCAAGACGGACGCTTCCAATACAGCTGAGTAGTCGGAGCGACTACGGGGTTTTCCAAAGGCACCCAGCGACCTACGGTTCTATATTCGACCGTGTACATATCGACAGAGAGAGGAGAATTCATGGGGGACATCCAGCTGATAAGAAGTCCCGGAGATTCTTGCAGCGGTTCTTTCTTTTGTTCCTCATCATTTTCTTCATCTTCCTCATCTTCCTCCTCATCGTCGTCCTCGTCATCGTTGATTTCGTCGTCATCTTCGTTGTCGACCTTTGCCTTGGTTTTTCTCTTGTCCTTGGACTCATCAGAGACAGGCTTTTCCTGTTCTGGGGTATGCCATCGAACCTCGACGTTGATTGGAGGTGCAGGTCGATGGAGGTCATCTGAAAGTTCAGTGAATGTGTAACCAGAGGTTCTTACATTTGTGATGCCTTGATTGAATTGGAGATATTAGCGTTGTTTATTATTTTTTTCCGTTTAATAAATGAAAGACTAAGGAAATGCAAAGAAGACTATTAAATATAGGGCAGTTCTTAATCTTTTCAAAATAAGAAAATCTTAAGAGGTCCATCGTCAACGAGAATATAAACCTCAAATATCTACACTTTTTAACTCACTGAAAACCACGCTCCTCTAAATGCGTAAAACCAAACATAAGCTAGAAATAAAAAATAGTCAAGGTGACGATACAAAGAATTAGTTTCAGAAAGCGAAAGTATTTCATCCTTAGGAATTTTCAATACCTTGGGTCGTAGCAGGATTGGAACGACTTGTGATCGAATTTCGAATCGTTGTCCAGCGGACTAAAAGTAGGGATGTTCAAAATTTCATTTAAACTAAAAACAAACATTGATCGTGGTGGATTAAAATAATGACGATGACAAGCACGTACGTGGTGTGGCTGAGTTTGGATTCTCTTCTATTACTTCTTGGCCGTGTTCGTCTGCGATAAAAAATATAGGAAATGGAATTAAACTACGGCAATTCAAAATCTCACGAACATTTCAGAAACAAATTGTTGACATTCTGCAATTTCTGAGGATATTCGTCGCATTTATTATCGGTTTTAGGGCATGACGTGGGACAAAATTTGGACTCGTGAGAGAATGCCTTCGTTTGCGCTGCTCGGTACTGGTACAACGACAAACAAATGCTTGGTACTGGTACAACGACAAACAAATGCTTGGGAATCAAGAACGTCTCATCTTAATGCCTGCTGCGATAAATAGGCGGCAAATTATTCAAAGCAATCGAAAAACAAAGAAGAAGAAGAAGAAGAAGAAGACAGAAGTTTCATTTTTAATTGGAATTGTGAATATTTTAAAGGCCGTCAAAAGAACATGTGTGAATGAACCTGGAAATTGAAATGAACTTTTGAAATATTCAGCGACGCCACACAATACGAGGTTCTCAAACGTGGAATTGCTTTGTGATTGTCGTTGCTCTTTTCATAGCCAAACACTCTGAGAGGATTCCTTATTTTCGTGCGTTTTTATTAAAAATAAGTTTTTCTTTAAATAAATATTTCAGCTCATCTCAAAAATTCAACATCTGGTTGTTGAATCGTTTGTAAAAAAAAGTCTAGGCGAAGTAAAATGAGATTTTTGAATCTTCTAAACGACAACGCATCATCACGATAACAGTCACTCAATACTGAATCGAGTTAAGTAGTTAAGTACAGCAATCGTAAGTACAATTCCAAGAAACATTAAATGCCTTTACTGCCATCCAGTAAATGGATGCAGAGGACAAAAAACCCCTGAAGTCTCACGACAAACGATCGTCGAATGAATCTTCTTCCTGACTCCCGCACGCGGATGACTCGCCATTCTCCAAATCAAATGCCGACATCGCTCTCAATCAAAATAAGCAACGCGTCTTCCATAAATTTCCCAAAACGCCCATTTCATTCCACCTTTCCGCATCACCACCGCCGCCCATCATCGTTGCCGTTATCATCACTCGTTATCATAACCGCCATCATCATTATCATCATCGTCATCATCCACCTTACCTTAATTTTCGCGAGGCTTTCTCACGACCAACGTCCAATATTTTGATTTTACTTTCAGATGACCTACGACCTCAGGTCCTACACGCGTCTGCTAATAGAGTGATTCCTCGATTTACGAACCTCCTCTTCATCCGCTTATGGCGGGAAAAATAATTTTATCTTGTAACGACAACAGCGGTTGTAATAAGATTCTAATAAATATTGTTATTGTTAATAAATAATAATTTTAATAATATTATATTAATTAATTGTAATTCCACATTGATTTCACATTTAATGATATTTTTCTTGGAGATGATGGACATTTACCATAAACAAAAGAAATGTTTTACGTTGTATCTGTCCATCATCAATCATCAACATCATCATCATCATCTATACCACTGCCATCTTCATCGTCATCATCATAGCGACATCGACAGCATCGTCATCATCATCGTTGCGACATCAGCAGAGTCATTTCTGCCACCGACGACATCACGTGATAACACCGTACAAGCTGTCGTCATGAGCGAAGTCATCAATCTGTTTAGGAAATCAATTAGGCTTCTCCTAATTTTGTCATTACAGTCTCCTCTGATTATCGTCAGCAGTTGGTCTCTCTCTCTCTCTCTCTCTCTCTCCTCTCTCTCTCTCTCTAACCTTCAGCATCTCAGCATTTCGTCCAGTTGTCTGCTCGAAGAATTATGATTGAAGAAAATGCGCTCGAAAAGTAGCTTCTAGGAATTAAAATAAAAAAATTGTAATTACGATAAAAACACTAAATATAATGCGGCATGTAAATGTCAAACATTCGGTAAATATTTTAAAGTAACATTTTAAGTAATTTAAGCAAACCAACAAATCGAGAGGATGAAGATTCAGAGGATGCATCCCATTGGCGAAAATAATTTGAATGCTTTTCATTCTTTATTCTCAAAATTTCAGTAGGACCAGTGCCGGCTAAAAATAGCTCCTGGCTGTCTTTGTGGGTAGCACGTTCTCAGAAGCATGCAGTCAGGCCGAACAGCAGCAAAAGTGGGCAAGCACCACGGACGTTTTTTAGCCCACGGACCAAACCACCCTCCCCTCCTCTCACCGACATGGTGTTCTCAACCACGTACAGCATCTCTACCGCGTTAATCTGTTTTTAGGTGCTGAGAAGGTCAAATGGGTTCGTTAGATTTGGTCGAACCTTGTTTGGTAGTGCGATGTGCGAGAGGATTTCAGATGGTAAAATTGTTTGTCGTCTTTTCGTATTTTTAGTTAAATTCTTATTTAATTGTACTTCTCCAGTTAATTGGTCTGTTTATTCTCTTCAATTTAGAAAATTCTCGAATTAATTCAAGGCTGATAAAGCTTCGATGCAGGAGATTCACATGTTATTTGTTGGGTTGGCTTAGCATTCAACGACCCCAGTTCGCTTAAGACATCCTCGCAGAGCTTCTTATCTTATTTTCTCAGATAGTCTTAAGGAGATGCATTTTAGAAATTATAATTCCTTAAATGGCAAATGCTACATTTTATATTTTTTTATATATTATTTTATATATTACTTTATAACTTTCATTCTTGAAAATAATATTATAAATAATTTCAATTAAACACAAGAAGGTTAAGACTGAATACAAATAATAATGCCAATAATATAATTGTTGAAAAAATAATAATAATAATAATAATAATAATAAAAATAATAAATTTTCGTTGCTAGTGCAATGAACAAACTTTCTAAACTTGGCATGAAACTGCAGGACATCGGGCATAACTTTGATTGCCTTCCAAAACATTCCAGCATCGGAACCCGTTTAATTTCTCATTAAGAAGGAGCACTTTCTTTCAGTCCCATTTCCTCTCTCAACTGCTAAATAGATTTATTGCTCCTCTTTATTTGAAATCATTCTGCTTCGAATCGTACCGAGTAGTGTACCGAGTGAATGAATGAAGCTATTTTTAAATCCTATTTCTTCGCTCCAAACAATCTCGCACCTAACAATCCCTTCCGAAAACGTTCTGCCAATTTTTGTTGCGGAATTTAGGACAAGAGAGAAGAGTCAGAAGGAATTGTTGTGGAAAAATTTAACCACTCCGATGAAGCTTTGGAAGTTGTTGTGATCTTTTATTGTCGAGTCTCGGAATCAATAATAATATCCTATCGTGGACAGATTGCTTATTTGTTTGAATGTTAAAAGTCGAATTCGCTGATAAATGATGAAATTGTGCTTACGTCTGGTTGTGACGTCTGGCAGAGAAAAGGTCTGAAAGGTCAACTTTCGTGTTCTACTCCAAGTTTGAAAGCTAATCCAATTTGAGGACGCTCAAAAATCTTCCAGGAATTCTCATAATTTTTTTCCATTACTCTTCTCATTTTTGTTATATTGTTAACTTGCATTGTAACCGAACTATTTTTTTAATATCACCATCATCATAATCATCGTCATCACCACCTTTACTTCAAGAACCTCGTCATAACGACATTAAGACACGCCATTCTCCACCGAATATGGAACATCGTTTCTTAAGGTTTCCATGGAAACCGCGGTTGCCACGAGACGCTGGAGATGATTAAACCGCCGGCGTCTTGTAGCATGACGTCACGGAGATGATGACTACGACGATGAAGATGAAGTTGGTCCAGTGACGGAGTGAACAAGTTCAATGCTTACGTGGAGATTCCATTTATCCTCGCATTAGCATGGTCCATGGAAACAGGAAAAGGGAAAAGTTGAACGAGGGCAAGAGGCAGAGGAAAGTCGTTTGAGCGCCTCTTTGAGCAGTGGTTGTGAATTTGTCGTTGAAATAGTTTCAGGAATTATGATTTCAGATGAAAATTTCGAAAACTGCCATTTCATCATCGACAATGTTAACAATGTTGACCTAATTCAGCGCTACATAAATTCATTAATTTTAATCTAATACTAACTAAGTAAAACGTTAAAAGGAAATAAAGTGTACGTATAATTTTGAATAAAATAAATACGTCGAATAATTAAAGAAAAAAGTCATAAAATATTGAAAGACAAATATCTTCAATTTTACGTAACAGCGGATAGCTCCGTGTAATAAAACTTTGTGACCCTAAAAATATTGTATAAACATTTCAAATCTTTTTTTCAAACAATTGATTTGACTTTACTGAAAATTAATAAAAAATAAATTGAATTAAATTAAATTAAATAGCTACCTTTTGTCCAAATTTCATAGGCATGACTGGCCACCCTTTTTGCTGTCTTCGGAGAGATGGCTACTATTGAGAATGTGTACCTGAAGCGGGTCATTGTAATAATATGAATATCAATCAGCTCATGAATTATTAATGATCCAATTCCGATTTTAGGGTTTGTGCCTTGGAGCGTGACGTTGAAATAACTAAATAATAATAACTAAATAATAAACTTTGAAGATGAGTACTTGACTTTTTTTTTAAAGTTAATGATTTATAAATAAACTGACAAATGAAAAGATCCACATAAAATTAAATTCCAGAAAACAATCAAAACATGGTGATTGACTTTGTTCTGGGGAGGAGATGGTGAACTGTGATGGTCGAAATTCCAGGGTCACCAACTGGAAAGATTCTCTGGCCCGGAGATGGGGTTGAAGCCCCACTGTTGTGGGTCTTTGGGTTCAGAGATGAGGGGACGATCCTAGAAATTATTTAATATAATCATCTTAATTAAAATCTCTTTTATTATTTATTGCTAGCATTATGGCTGATATTAAAAGGAATTGTTTATTAAAATTATTTTCATTATTTATTTTTAATAAATAATTCGGTTAATAAAAATCACCATTTTAAGCAATGACGACGTTGACAACCCTGGTGATGTTGAATGGTAAAACTAACATACACTTTTTACGTAAAGTTGATGATGTTGAAGGATGACAGGTGTTGGTGGATAACAGGTGTCGTTAAGTTAGTTAACAGATAAGTTACAGCAGATGAACTCACACAAAGTCGTAAGTGTATGGCCCATCTGGATCGTCTTCTTCCCTGAGAGGAGGCAGCCACGAGACGCTGATGGAGCTGGTTGTGCTCCAAGTGGAAACGTTGTGGACGCTCTGCTGAGGTTGGTCTGCAAATGTTCTTACTGGATTGCATCCGTGCATCGCAATCATCATCGAAATCGTCGCTGCCATCACCATCATCATCATCACCATCACCGTCATCGTCATCATCATCATTATCATCATCATCATTGCAAGCACTTGATATGATAAGGTGCGAATGATTCAAGGCCTTATAATCTGCGTTCTAAGATAAGTTCAAAGCAAAGTTCTGAAAGTTTCATACCTGTCCTCCAAAATTATAAAACAAGTAAACACCTGCATTAGGTTTGTGCGGACATTTTAAAGTATTTATGGACGAGTGCTAAACGTCAACACGTTTATGCTAATTACCTAATTTTAATTGGTTAATGCTGATTAGTTAATGTTGGTTGGTTAACGCTAATAGGACAAAGGAATTAATTTATGCTGGTATAATTTACACCGATTTAAATATTAAAACCGCATTTAGTTTATTTCCAATAAAAAATCAATATTGTTAATCACGAATCCATTAGCAATCGAAAATCTGCATAAATTAATGAATTTATAAATTTATAAATGGCTACTTATAATAACACATAATTAACATATTAATGAGATGAGATTTTCATGACTGAGTGCGCCTCATCAATCCGCTTGTTAATCCAGCTCCTTCATTGGGTTGCACATCCGAGCATCAAGTAATCAATTTCTTTAAGAGGGGATAAAGTCGGAATAATAAAGTTTTAATTCATTCAATTGGGCACTCTCTTCACTAGTCTGATGTTCGAATCCTGCTTTCGCTGTTACTGATTTGTTGTGTCGCTGGAATCCTCGAATTAATGGACCCTTTTATTAAAGTTCAAGGCCCTCTTCGGCCAATTGATTGCAAACAAAATTCAACCCATCAATCAACCAAATGATCAACCAATCAGTCACCAACCCATCAATCAACCAATTAATCCACTCAACAATCAACCAATTAATCCATTGATCAATCAACCAACCAATCGAACAATCCAGACGCCGTCAAACTCACCAAGCACAACAATGAGGCTTGTAGTGACGATGGTTGAGATGGCATTGAGGGCAAGACACTCGTAGGTTCCTTGATCTGATAGCTGGAGACCGACAATTGTCAGACTGCCGTTGTCAGCGAGGGTGCGTGTCGGTGGCGGGAAGTGGCCGTTGATCTAGGGTGCGTTTTGTTATTTGTTTTTTGTTTTTTGGTGAGAAATTTTTAATGAAAAAACTTTTTGGTAGAAAATAATTTAACACTATTTAATAATTAAACAATAATGAAATAATCATTAAATAATTAAATACATAATGTTTAATAATTTGTTAGCAATATTGTTTTTACCAATAACAACATTCACTGAACTATTACAACTATCATCTCATTTCTTTCCAAGGAAAATTTTTTGCCAAAGAAAGTCAGAGAAATCGCTGAAGTAAAATTTAAAAATTGCCACTTTCCAAGACTCCTTCCACCAATATGGCGCATTAGCCACGTGATTTGTCAATCAGCCAATCAGCGTGAGGGGCAGATATTTATGAATGGAAAAACTTAAATGATCGATGGTTGCTCTCCGCTTGATTGGCTTTCAATCGTCCAATGACGTTTCAGGATGGAAGTATTTTTATGTTGGCTAAATAATTGTAAATAGTGATAAGCTTTTGAGCCCATTAAAGAAGGCTCTGTTACAGTATGTTTACAAAAGATTTGAAGTTGAAAATGTATCAAATGTTTTTGTTTGTGAATTAACAGAAATTTGTCCAAACTACTATTTAAACTTTAAATCACCAATTCTATTTTATATTAATACAATTTTTTACAAATTGAAAATGTTATTGCTAATTTACAATTTACGGTTTAAAAGATGTTTTTTTACAAAAATTTTGATTTTACAAATCAGCTAAAAACCATGTAAGTCAAAAGCACAATGTTGTCTTAAGTTTGCATGTGAAAGTCAACCTTATTCCAGGTGATGAAAGGCGTGGGGTCACCTGAAGCAGCACAGGTCATCGTCACCGACTGACCAACCAACCTCTGATACACGGGCAGTGGTTCCGTTTCAAACACTGGGATCTCTGAATGGTTGAAAGATTATTTGAAAACAACGATATTAAAGATATTAAACATTAAGAAATAATTTTCAAATAAAGAAATAATTGATCTGGTTATAATAATAATAATAATAATAATAATAATAATAATAATAATAATAATAATATAATAATAATAAATAATAATAATAAGAATAATAATAATAATAATAATAATAATAATAATAATAATAATAATATAATAATAATAATAATAATAATAAATAATAATAATAATAATAATAATAATAATAATAATAATAATAATAATAATAATAATAAATAATAATAATAATAATAATAATAATAATAATAATAATAATAATAATACTAATAATAATAATAATAATAATAATAATAATAATAATAATATAATAATAATAATAATAATAATAATAAAATAATAACAATAATAATAATAACATTAGCAGCAATAACTTAATTAGCAGCCAAGGACTCAAAGAGACAAATATTGACCAAAGAGAGAGTATTGCATCTTCCTGCACATAAACGTGAAGAATGCGAATCTGCTTATTGATTTTCCAGGATGCAGTGAAGTTTTTCCATCTTATTGATCGACATTTGCTTCTCAAAATTCTAAAACAACCCTTCCATAGCTGTCAGTCGCTCGTGTCGGAAGAGAATTTTAATTTATTAATTTATTAATTTATGTTTATTTCCGACTCAATGACATTATTTTGTTGATTATGTTCAACGTCATTTTATTCGTATTAATTTATTTATTATGCTTATTTGTAACTCATTAATATTCATCGACCAATTAATGAGGTTCGCGTCAAGATATCTTGAATTAGAGGACTTTACGAGCTTGTTTCTATCGATTAATGAAATAACTCCAATTTAATATGTTTAATATATCCTTAACTTATGATAATTTAATTGTATTATTGTATTAACCATCTTTAAAATGCAAAAATAAAAATAGCAAACAACTTAAAAGATATCCACTTGTCAAAAAATTGCTGCAGCTATAAATCTACAAAAGGACATTAACAATTTATGATAATCTCCTCATTAACCATTCATGTCGACATGTCACCTCTCACAACTACCAGAGGAGTCTCTCCAGTAATAAGCAATTCCTATTCGAGGTAATTTTATGAATGAAACCACGAAAATAGTGTGTATGATGTTCTAATTAAATAGTAATAGTAATAGTAGGAAATGTTTATTCTCGTCAGTGACGTCATGTCATATCCTTTCATCCTTCCCACAACATTTTCAACTTCTTCAAAATTTCTCTGAAATTAGCAGACGACTTTTGTTTGCTTGTCAACAGTTTCTCTTTTTGTGGGCTTTTCACAAAAAAATTAATAACTACAGCTCAAAAAATAAATTGATTCGCATTTTAATCATTTTATTATTTAAAAATTAAATAAAATCTTCAAAAGATGTATTTCCATTTTATCCATGATTTCGTTATCTTCACTTTAATACGAGTTGAATAAAAATATTCTTTCTTCTCAAATCTAAAGAGATTGAAATATATATTTATTGAGTTTATATGTCTAAATATCTTAATATTTATTACGAATCCTTTCGAAATTCAAATCGATTGCCACGAAACCTTTTTTTATCTTATTCTGATGAGTTGGAAAAAAGTAGGTTGATGACAACGATAATAATGACGGTGATGATATTAACGATTATGACATTGACGATGATGACGTTGACCGTGATGGTATCAGTAGCGATGACGACGACGATGACGACGAGGAGGAATAGCCAGTGGGGGTAAATATGGAGGATTATATGGGCATATATTAAAATAGGGAATAATAACGGATCAAGAACCTATTTAAAGAGCTCAATTTTGGACGAAGTGATAGATGTGACCATCTTAATCTTGGATTACATCATCAATGCAACATGACGTCACGTCGCTTCACACGTGCACCAAAAATACACACAGAGACGTCGGTGGTCTTAAGACATTCGCAGTCCATGCGATGCCACTCCATGGACCTTCCATAACGTTATGTTACCGTCAGGAGAAGTAAGGAAACTGGATTGAGACCTGTTTATGGAAGACTGCATTCATTTAGGTTTTTAATCAACAAACTTTATTGAAACTCATCTGTTGTTCTTTGCGGATGGCAGATGTAATAATAATAATAATAATAATAATAATATAATAATAATAATAATAATATTAATAAATTATAATAATTATATAATATTATATAATAATGATATAATTGTTATATTTAAAATATAATTATAATTATATTATTATATATTAAAATATTATAAATAAAACATTCATTTGAAACTTAACTACGTACTATTAAACCCCAATTTATTCAGTTCCAGAATTCACCTCCGCCTAACCTCCCAAACATTTTTGTTTCTCGTGTTAGAATTGAAAACCTCATGAGGACAAAAGAGTTATGGAGGCATGACTTTCCGTCATAATCAACGTCCAATCTGCTTAAAAAATGCATGTCGTCTTATGATGCGAGTCACTGAAGCACATCTTCTGGGTTTTCCAAAAGTTGCTCTGCTGGTTTATTGGTGCCTTTCCATGCATTCCTTGATGACTCCCCTGGAAGGGAGTGATTCACTTTTCCATCTTTATGCAAATGATCTGCACCGAAAGACATGAACACCAGGAATTGGTCGAAAACGAATATCTCAAAGTCTCAAAGTTTGAAATTGTTCCTTTCCTGACAAGCTTCTTGTTAGCAGTGATTGTCGTGTAGAGTTTACGTTCAAGGACAAGGCTTCTGACAATCTCTGCAGCACAAGGCGAGGTGGGAAGTTAACTCCAGTTGGAATTTTGTTCCACGAAATTATTTTAGAATTTTTATTAGATCAGCATTCAATTCGTTTTTCCAAGTCTCAATCAACTTGACAACAAATGGGCGTAGGAATTCATCGCCTGGCGGAAGCATACAAAACGAGTGAGGTAGTTATACGGCACCCACGCGAGTATGCAGATATGCGGGCGGACTATTTTATTGCTTCTACGGACTTTATTTTCCATGGTTGCATTTCTCGCCTTTTCATTGGCTCCTTTTTTTTATTCTTTCTTGTTTATATATTTATTCTTATATATTTATTCTTATTTATTCCTCGGTTATTGTTATCGTTTTATTTGAAAATCTTAGCATTAAAACTTAATGAAAGGCTGGACTACGCAAGTTGAAGCTTTTGAATTTAAAACACGTTTAATTATGAATTAAATATTATGTATGTTTTTAAAAAATGATTTTAATGTGGATTTTAAGAAAATCCGATAACTGCAGACGTTGTGAATTTTAATAACATCGAAATAGTTAACTTAAATTGAGGTAAATAAGTTCAATTGGATGCAATTATCAACTAAACCGAATAAATAAAATAAATTTATGACATCAATTCTCCACTCATTAATGCCTCCGTTATTTCAGAACATTGATTTCTCGTTTCCGTGTTTGCTTTCTTTTACTCAACATTCATTTTAAATGAATTCTCATGTCTTTACAACAAGTCTTTAAATATTTCCATACTTATTTAATTAAAATAAAGATAAATTATTTTATAATTGAAGATTTATAATTGCTGCGTATGACCTTTAAATTTGTTTACATTAAATACAGTTGATTTAACGATGTTAATTTGCAAGTCATAATAATTTTAAAATTAATCTGATGTCTTCCAGAATTCTCTAACTTTCCATGAAATATTTTCATCTCTCGGATGAAAGTATATATTGAATGAAAACAATGCAGGACAATACGTTGGACGGGCACATCTCAGCCACTGTCACCGTCATCATCATCATCGTCATCATCGTCATCGTCATCATCGTCATCGTCATCATCGTCATCGTCATCGTCATCATCATCATCGTCATCGTCATCATCATCATCGTCATGGTCTTGGTCGTGATCATTCACTCACCTTTGACCTCCACACTGAAATGCTTTTGTTCATTCTTTCCCCTCTCGTAAGGGCTATAAAGAGAACACGAGTAATTCCCGGCATCTGCTATGGTTACGTTTTCAATGACGAGGGTTCCTGCCTTCGCGACCTTGAACCTTGATTTCCTAGGCTGACCTTCTTCGCCGTCCTCCCCGTGATTGATCTCCCTGTGCCCTGGAGAATTCTGGAAGGTGGTGTCGTAGGTGGCCTCGATGACCTTTGAATTCTTGGACCAGACGATAAGACTGGTCGGCGGGGCGTAATCCAAGAAATAGCAGTCGATTCTTCCCTCGAGGCCCTGTGCCAGAAGATGCGACACCGTTGGCTGGTGCTGCTTCTTTCCCTTCGTCGGATTGGTCGGCTGATTAGAGCGAGCCACATTTTTGCCGTTCCCCTTCTTGCTCTGCTGCGAGTGAACTCTCACCTTTTGACCTTGACCGATGTCTTTTTTCGTTTCGCGTTTTTTCCTGAGTCGTTGCCGTCTGTTATTGCATGGTGTTTTTTTGACGACCTGTTTATCGCTGCTGCGAGCGTTGGAGTATGCTTCGTGGTGGGTTTTACGCCTGGAGGTGGAAGCACTGGACACGCGTCCCTCACTCGGTAGTCGGTTATGTACAAAGTTCTCTCTAGCGGCAGCAGTTTTGGTGGTCGGTGTCGCTGCAATGGCTGAAATGACGATGTTTCTGAACTTGATGAATTTCATGCCTGAAGCGCTCCTCGTTTGTCTCGAAATTCTCTCCAAAGTTTCGAACCTCAGCTTGTCCTCATCTCCGCCACCGGAAGTTTTCCGCGTTGCCATGGCACCGGCGTAAACATCGGAAGTGTAGAGCTGCTTCTGCGGACTGGAGAGATGGAAAACGTTCGTTGGCAGTGGCCGAGGAAGTCCAGACGATGAAATATTGATGCTGAGGAGAGACGACTCGGTCGATAATGAAGATGTCGATGTTGGTGGTGGTGATGATGCAGATGATGATGAGGAGGAGGATGATGTTGTCGGTGATGATGAGGATGACGGCTGTCGGAGGGATCTCCGCCATAGAGGAGACGATGATGATGATGGTGGTGGTGACGATGAAGAGGCGGAATGGCTAAACCCTGAATCCGACGATGACGACGACGATGATGATCGTTGCCTGCACCGATCCTGGAAAGGCGCATCAGTTGTGACGTCACAGACTGGAATATTGGGTGAGGGTGTTTCCAAGGCTCCCATGACAACCGTCGTCATGGAAGCGCGTGTTGAATAAGCCCTTGACGGCGTAAGTAATACAGGTGACGACGATGAAGGCTGTGGTGATGATAGTGATGACCGTAGGATGCTGGAGCAGTGCAGAATCTCGAAGTTCAAGGAGGCAACCAAGGTGAATAGGACCAAACTCGTGATGTCACGCATGACGTCACGTACCATGGTGCCTTTGAATCCGGTCAACCATGACGCTTCCAACTGCACCCCTCTGACGTCGCAAGCCCTAGGGCTGAGGAGCTGAGGACCTATTGGAAGGCCCCGTCTGCGTCACCGCTGTTCTGTTCTTTCTGAAAGAAATCTTAGATGCTCCGAAGAATGTTGGCCTAGAAGCCTTCTGATGTCGAATGTCAAATAGGTATTTGAATAATAATATTTAATAATAATTTTTATATTGCTAATATTTATATAATAATTATATTGGTAATTGTTATAATTAAATAACTGTATTTATGATCTTTTCAAAGACTTGAAACAAAAAGCACTGCAGAATGACCACCCTACTTTCAGTCGCAAAGAAATCTTAAATTCCGAAGCAACTCCCGATTAAAAGTGTGGAAATGTTGAAAAATATTTTTTAATCGAAATACAGTCTCCAATGACACTTAATAATACATTCCGAAAGCCTCGAAATGATTAAACATTATTATTATTATTATTTATTATTATTTATTATTATTATTATTATTATCGTCTGACTTTTAAAAAATAAATCAACTCTAAAATTTGGGAAAACAATTTCAACAAATCGAAAGGAAATATTTCAATCTCCTCGATTTCTACGATGCTGTTCGTAGCTCGCATGAACGCTTCCACCGGTCCTTCTCCACGGAGCTGCTTGCGGCACAGGCGCGTCATATAGCCGACCACGGAACATGGAAGTAAGCGAGGAGGTGTTTCCGTGTACGTGATTCTCAGTGTGCGCGTGAGCAACAAGAACAAGCGTTATCACATACTCCGTGTAGGTTGTTGCTGGGAATTTGCTCCTCGGAATCTTGGAAAGAGATGTCGTCTTTGAAGCAGACGTGTTTTGTCCACTGGCGGGAAATAAGTTGAGTTTTGAAGGATCTTCGAAGCTGGGGATTCACGACTGACTTCACAGTTTTGCAGAGAAAGAAAGAGGAATTTCAAACATTACCAGTTATCAATCAGTGCTACTGTTATCAAACCATTTCCAGGTATTACTGCAAAAGCTTGATGTCATTTTCCAGTTTCGATTTCTCTGCAAAAAAACTCTGCAATTCAACCGTTTCAAGGACTCTGTCAAATCAATAAATTCAGCTACGAATTTTACTCCTTCGTTCTATTCCGGGTTGCAAAAGTTTCAATCGTGTGAAGAAGTTAGATTCAACGGAACATGCGCAGTAACCGGAAGCGAGCGGAAAGTGCTGGAATAAGAAGCGCCCTCTCATGCTGGATGGTAAAATCCTGGAGATTATTTTCGTCGAAAAAAAAGCTCTTTTGAAATCGCAGGAAGAGAATTTCTGAAAAGAATTAAGCAACCTCGGTTTTAGTTCCTCAAGCGACCACTTCAGCCACCCATTTCTTACTCAAACCGCTCCCCAACCAAATTTACTTCTAATCTCGATTCAGCCCCGAAGCTCTCTTGCCTGGTTTTGCATTGTATTTGTATTGGCTGGTTTTGTATTGTATTTGTATCGACTGGTTTTGCATTGTATTTGTATTGGCTGGTTTTGTATTGTATTTGTATTGGCTGGTTTTGTATTGTATTTGTATTGGTTGGTTTTGTATTGTATTTGTATTGGCTGGTTTTGTATTGTATTTGTATTGGCTGTTCATTGAGAAATTCCACATCAGAAAAGGCGGAAAGAAATTTGATTACTTTTCGACTTTTTTTCGAACAATTTCTGCCTTCTCGCGCCTCTACTTGTGGCGTCTGCTGACTTTTTGATGCATTATTTCCATTCGTAAATATTTTCGACGATTCCCTTTAAAAGCACCTCAATATCTCTTAAAAGTTGACAATTTATGTTTAAAAAAATGACAAAGTTATCGAACAGTTTAAGGATGATGAGGGACGCCTCTTTGCTCAATTAGATTCAATTCAGTCCGGGAGTGTCATGTAATGAGTATGGTTATTTATTTATTTATTTATTTGATTATAGTCCGTTAATGAGTATGGTTGCAGTGATGACAATATTTATGATGGTGGCAAAGACGAGGATGATGGTGATTTTCATGATGGTGATGATAATGATGATGATGATGATGATTACTAAATGAAGATCTTAGAACGAAATTAGACGGCGTCACGAATAACAACATTTATTAAAATAATTATACAAAGTAAAAAAAAATAAGAAAAATAACAAT
>JAJTWR010000314.1:3070000-3102500 GCA_021613335.1 Whitmania pigra
TGGGAGGAGCCAGAGTAGCGTACATCTTGATTCCAGGCTGTGACGTCATACCTGCAGTTGCTGCTGACTTGCCATCCATGCTGGACAAAAACCAGAGTGATGATGACGACGACGACGATGAAGTTGGCGATGACGATGATGATGATTACGATGAGGTATAAATCCTGCGAGCGATGACCAAGCAGTTATAAGTTTCTGCGATGGTGATGATGATGATGATGATGGCTTAGCTGACAATTAAGCATGATGCAAGGAACGACGATGAAGGTGACTACGATGAAAATGATATGGATGTTGTTGAAGATGATGACGATGATGATGATGACGATGATGACGACGACGACGACGACGATGATGATGATGATGATGATGATGAAGACGAAGATAGATTCCATGGAAAGCGAATGTCACAAGCTACTACGGAGCTACAACATGATAGAATCATCATCAAACTTTGCCCTTGAAGCAAGACATGCCAACAACAAAATACGTCCGTAATCTTTCAACAAAAGTGCTAGTAACAATTAATCATAATATTAGAAATAAAGGTGATAAGTTTAAGAAACTAACCTTAGGCGAACAATCAACCATCATCATCGTCGTCATCGTCATAGTCACTATCGGGTTGATTAATTGAAAGATTCTCTTGACTGATTGACTTTCATTGTGAATGAGATATTCTCACAGTAATAGTGATAATAGTGACTATGATGATGATGGTAAGTATTATGATGTCGATAATGGTAACTATTACACACATATTGTGATCATGATGATTATGATGTCGATGAAGGTAACGTTTACATGCATATTATTGATGATGATGATGATGATGATGGTAACTATTATACACATATTATTGATGATGATGATGGTAACTATTATACACATATTATTGATGATGGTGGTGGCAATCTACGAAGAACCCAATTCCCAAAAGGATGACAATACCACCCATATTTTCGTTCCTAAATGTTTGCAGCAGCTGAACGTGCCATTAAGTTATTGGAATCATAAATAAATTTATCAAATAAAATAACATAATTTCATAATAATATAATTTCAAGAATATTATAATTTTATGAAGTAGAAAGAAAATTATTTTAATTCTTATGAAACCTTATTAAACTTGTTTATGTTAATTTGGTTTTTGAAATAAACGCGCATATAATTCTGCTAGTTTATATAAAATTAATAAATGCTATTCTAAATAAAATACATTTTACAATGAGGCAACAAACGGGAATATTTAAGCTTTGCAAACAAAGCAACCGTCCCAGCTTCATTTTTATATTCATTTTTATGGAAGAACACAAGGTTTTTTTACATTTTGTTCGTAAATTCATGATTTATTCGAAACATTCAACAAGCTGAAATATTCACATTATTCCAGGATTTGACTTTCCTGTGGGTGCAATGAAATGTGCATAACATCTTTATCCTCACTGCCATGAACATCATCATCAACATCATCGTCATCATCGTCGTCGTCATTGAAGTTATTGCTGTTTGCTGTTTGAGACCAGTAGTCGAATCAGGAGAGGCAAAACAGGTTCAACTGCATGAAACAAATGTAAACAACAAAATTATATTATATTAATAACTACTATTGCTAATAGCAATAACAATGATAGTACCACATAACCTAAATAATTACAGACAACCAATAGTTAGAACAATAATTATTCATCATTAATCTCAAATGCCACTTCACCATCCTTAAAATTGGTCCTAAAATCATTTACCATCCCTATTGTAGGGATTATTATAATTACCGCAGCCGTCATCATCATCAACGTCATCATCATCATCATCAACATTTCCTCACCAGAAACATCGAGACTTGGTTCGTGGAGTTTCCTGTCAAGGAAGTCGTCCAACCTCATCTTCATCTCCTTCATCAACACTCCTGCCTTCGCTGGAGCCTGTAGATGAGTCAAGTAACGGCAAGTAAGACAAGAACAACCACAACAGTACAGCAAGAACAACAACAGTGTAACAAGAACAATAATAGTACAACTTTGAACAGCAACAATATAACCTTGAATTTGATCCAGTTGTCGATAATTATGCAATGCTGCTGGTGCTGAACCTGAATTTCACCACCGAACAGAAGCAGCGGAATCTCACTGACCAGAGTCGTGTCCGTCAGAGAAACCCGATTCTGTTTTTCCTGATGATGATGACGGCAATGAAGGTTATGATTGTGATTTCGATGACTTTATTAGTTATAATAATGGTTATGGTTAAGTGATGATTGATTATTTCCATGTCCAGACTAAAAGTCCATAAAAAAAAGTCCAAAGCCAGTATGCAAATAAAACATGAATAGAAATACATTTAATTAAGCAATATAATTAATTAAGATAAATAAAAAATAAACGAATAAAATAAGGGGAACAATCAACAATCATCATTTAAACAAGTTGCATAATAATCATTAATCATTAATAGCAGTTTCAAAACCAACTTTATCGAGGAAGACGATCCACCCGTCCGTGCCGACCTTCCTGTTGACCGACGACCCGTGAACGCAGGCGACCTCCCCCGAACCCAGGTGCACTTCGGCAGACCCCTTCTTTCTTCCCGCCGACTTTTCCTCTGCAACCAACCTGCCGACATTCGGGTAAAGTCCTGCCACGAGGACTGCTTTGAGCAAAGAGACCGTGGCTTGTTTCGGATCGACCGACGATGACGAGTTGAGAGCACGAAGGAGGTTTGGATCTGACTTGAGGATGTCGGAATTGCACGAGTTAAGGCCACACTCCGTCACCAGTTCTTTGAGCTCCCTGGAATTATTCTGTAAATAACAATTACTAAACAATTACTTGTAACTAATTACAATTAGATCAATAGAGTGGTCAGAATGGTTATAAAATACATAATAATTATAATAACAAGAGTAATATAAGGGTCTAGCCTCAATGTCCTTGATGACATCAAACTTCAGGGCATTCTTCCTGCAGTATGCAAGTCTTTCCCCCCTCGATTTTAAAACAAGACACCTGTACGATGCAACATCATGGTGATGAAATGATTGTCGACAACGATTATCCACAGAAAAATCATCATCAACATCAAGACATCTGTCACACGACGCGATGACCCTCTTAAGCTCACCTCTTCACGGCCAGTAGCGTGGCAATCTGGTCGGAGCCAAAAAGATCGAATTGGTTCCTCCCTGAATTCAAATGTTCCATCTCCCTCTCCAGACGACTTTGGAAGGGTGACTTCTCAGTCATGCAGGAAACCATCAAGGACTGTGGCAACAGTAATGATATCAGGTGGTAATAAAGGTTGTTTCAATGATGTGATGATGGCAGTAATTGTTGCAAAATACATAAAACACAATGATGCAGCAGAAAAGCACTGAATAACTCAATGAAAAACTCACAGCTTCTTCCAAACATCCCAGAACTCCTGCATAAATCAAAATCTTCCCCAGTTTAGCATCGAGGGGCAACTTGGCCAGATGGTGCCCGAGAGGGGTGAGGGTGTTTCCGTGGCAAGCCCCAACCTCCCGAAGTATGGACATGGCCGTGGAAACGGACGAGGGATGCGGGGGATCGATGGCCTTCGACAGAATTTCTGGGACGGGCCTTGAATAGCATTTCTGAAATTAAACTAGTTGGTTGAACAATAAATAACTCAGTAACATGCAAATTATTGTTAGACTGAACATTTATTTATCACAGCCATATAAATGAAATATAAATATCATCACCATAATGTGCAGACAAAGCCCCTGCAAAGGCAGCCTCTTCATCTCTGGCAGTCCTTGAAGACTCATGGTGGAGAACCTTGCCATGGTGAACAACCTGAAACAAACCCCCGGCCTTACCCTACCGGCCCTTCCCTGCCTTTGTTTGGCACTCGCCTGACTGATCCACACCTGTCTCAGCTGACTGATTCGACTTGAATCCAAGTACCTGTCATTATCATCATCATAATTATTATCATCAAAGTCGTCCTTATTGATTATTATATTAAGTGAGTAATAATTACAGATGAATTAATAATTAATTAAGATCAAATTAATTAACCATTACCTCTTCTGCTTCTCTCTGCCGCAGTCGACGACGTAAACCACGTCGGGTATCGTGAGACCGGTCTCGGCGATGTTCGTGGACAGGATGACCTTTCTGACTCCAGGAGGAGGTGTGGAAAAGACGAGAGATTGTTCCTTCGAGGAAAGAACAGAGTGAAGAGCAAGAATTAGGAACCTGTTGTTGTTGTTGATATAAAAATGATGAGTTCAAATGAGGAATTAGTTGAAATAAAAAAATAAAAAATTGTGCCCTTGATGACATCGAATTTTGTAGTTAATTTATTAATTTATTTTATAATCTAATCATGAGGTTGAACTCAATTAATTAAATTATTCCTGAATTGAACAAATCAAGCATTGTGAAAATTTTCACTATAAATAATGCAACCGATTAAACCATTAATAAATTATGAAAAATTAAAATGCAAATTAGTAAATTGTCAACATGCTTATTATCAACAACTCACAGATTTATTTTTTTAGAACAAACAACCCACCTGCTCCTATCCCCAAATATAGGGTCAGAGTTCATGAACTCTCTGACGTCATCTATGGCAGCCAATCCAGGTAGGAACAGCAACACGGAACCCTCCCTTCCCCTCACTCCTTCACCCTTGTCATTCTGACCTTTGACTCCATCAACCAGCAGCCACCTCAAGGTCTCAAGAATAAGGTCAAGGTTGATGGCTTCTTGGTTCATCCTTGTGACGGTGTTTCTTGTGCTGAGGCTGAACTGTTTTGGGTCAAGGCCACTCTAGAATTTAGGACAAGAAATTCATTGGAGATGCATTATTTGAATATTTGGATGAAAGCGGGTTGGATTATGATAATTAAAATTTGTAGAAAATGATTTGGAACTGAAAATTGATGAGAAAATATCTTTGTAAAAACAAATTTGACGAGAACATTTGTTTTCGTTATTATTGTATATCAATTATTACTTTTACAAATATTATTAACATCATCATCATCATTAATTCAATAAATATTATCAATTAATCTAAAGTGTGCAATTAAAAAATCCCAAACTTTGTCCATTTTAAAGAGGTCTTCCTTAGACCAGGTGACATCAAGGTTTTTGACTTCTCCCTGCTTACCTGTCACCTTCAGTGTGGCTGACTCCTCCTATGAAAGGTCATAAATAACTTTCACACTTGACTCATTATCAAAATTATTAATATATTATTATGAATTAATTATTAGTAATTAATAATATAGTTATTAGTAATTAATAATATAGTTATTAATAATTAATAATATAGTTATTAGTAATTAATAATATAGTTATTAGTAATTAATAATATAGTTATTAATAATTAATAATATAGTTATTAGTAATTAATAATGTAGTTATTAGTTTATTAAAAACAACTCACCTGTACAATATCCTCGTAGGGCAGACAGTACGGTGAATCAGATTCCAATTGGTATTTGGTGAACTCAATTATGTTTTCCAAGTGGAGGACCTGGTAATGATGCCATAAAGTACACGATGTTGTCATGTCACTAATCGTCATCATCATCACCATCATCGTCATCATCATCATCATTATCGTTATCACCACCATCCTCATTATCATCATCACCTCCACATGATGAGACCTGCCCTGCACTGAAACAATGGGGCAGTTGAAGAAGTACTTGGAGAACTTGTTGCAGTCGAGTGTTGCACTCATGAGGATGACCTTCAACTTTGACCCCTGAACTCTTTGCTGATTGGTCAGAAGTTCAAGCAGGTGGATGAGCAGGACGTCCGTGTTAAGATCTCTTTCGTGGACCTTGGAATAAGTATTACAAGTATCTTGGAAAACCTTTTACTAATTGTAATTATTGATTTATTATTATTATCATTAATATTATTATCATTAACATAAAATAATAACCGCTTAAGGCTTTTTAATTATTGTGGTTATTAATATTATGGATTGTTGACATATACTTATGCAAAATAGACAATTTCAAGAGGACAATGCAAAACTCAGGACGATTTAGCTTAATTAATAAAAAAAAATCATTAAACAAAAATGAATACAGAATTGCCTGCTATGGTCATCAGACCATCCAAAGAAATAAAGGCTCATTATGAGTGCAGCAGTACACAATATGTAATGTAATGTTTTATTAACGTCGGTTGCATGTCTAGATGATTAGGACGGTGCACCCGCATTGGGGTTTGAACCCCGTGCTGCCATCGTGAGAGGAGCAGCCTTAAAGTACACAATATGAGTTTGTCTTTTATATTTGAACAAATTTATTGATGCTAGGAGAGGTGGTTTTGTGCTCAGGCAATATTAACAACTTCACAAAATAAATAATGTATGAATTTAACACCAACATCGCCATCATCATCATCATAACCATCATCGCCATCATCATCATCATCACCTCATCAACAATGACACATCCAACATCCTTGATGTTCATACTCTCCTGCATCCTCCTCAGTAACACTCCAGTTGTGCAGAACAAGAGGCGAGTGTGCGCCGTCTTCTTGACCTCTGACCTGATCTGGTAGCCACAAAGGGACTTTGGGGCTCCCGGTCCAGCCCTCTCCCCCATCTCTGCAGAGACGCGGTGAGACAAGCTGACCGCCGAAATCCTTCGAGGTTCGGTGCAAACGATGAAGGGAGATGTTGATGATGATGACATCAAGAGTTCCTGTTAAACATTTTGCTAATTTTATTTTCAAGGGGTTAATGAATTTAAAAATTGCACAGTGAAAAAATTACGATGTAATGATAATTAAAATAGTTAATGCAAAATATTTCATGAATGGAATAATAACCACCGGAATGTCCACTTATTAGATAATCATAATATTTAATTAATTATGAACAATATAATTAATAATAGTAATATTAACTTTGTAAATAGTTATTAATAAATAATAACAATCTCACCAACCTCGAGGACAAACTGTGGCACCTGCGTGCTCTTTCCGCTACCAGTTTCTCCAGCAACGATGAAAACCTCGTTGTTACGAAACACGTCAACAATCGTCTGTTTGAATCCGTGCACAGGAAGTGATTCCCTCTCCTGGAGAAGGTCCCAGAACTGCTTCGACTTCCTGTTTGACTCGAAGATTTGTCTGCATTCGGAGACGAGGCGAAGGTTTTTGGTGGGGGAGGTTTGTGTGGTGCGGGACAACTTGCTCGTCTGCTGAATGGTTACTTGGTGTTGTGATATTTAGTAAATTATTAATTTAATTTTTCACATGCATATATTATTATTATTATTGTTGTTGCTGATAATAATTAAAATAATATTATAATAATTCAAATTGATTTATCTTCAAATGGTGAGAATAGACACATTTATCCTTTTGACCAAATAGAATTAAAATCCCTCACATCCTCCTCATCATCATCTTCCTCCATGTCTTCCCAAGAGTCGAAACAAACCACGTCTGATGACTTCTTCAACTGTTTGCTGTTGATCTTGTTGAACAACTTGTCTGCAAAAGCATCTCTGTCCTGTTAAGAAAAGTGACCAACATGATTATTATAGATCAATGAGATATGAAGATGATGATGAAGATTATGGTAAAGATAATGACAGTGAGGTGGCGGTGATGATGACGATGATAATGGTGATGGTTGAGATGATAAAGGTAATGATGACGAGTTCGGTCTTTAATACCTGACCTTTGTGCTTTCCTTGGTAACCACAGCAACCTTCTCCTTCTCCACCTTCTTCCAATCCAACCAAATGTCCCTGTATGGTGGTGGCAGCAAGAGATGGAGGTCCTGCAAACGAAACCATCATTTTGATCGGATGAGCTAAAGGTTGATCAGAGGATGGATGGAAAATGAATAAAACAATAATTATTATAAAATTGTAAAGATGTGATAATTAATTGTTCATTTAATTTAATTTAATTAATCATTCATTTAATCGGTTTAATCATCTTAATCATCTCGTCCCTTTTCAATAGTTCAAAGGTTACAGGACCTTGTCCTTGCAGAGCGTGTAAAGGAGAAGGGTGCATGCCAGGTGCTCGGCATCCTTGATGTTGTTGCAGACGATTTCGGGACAAACTGTCAAGTTACCGCCTTCCTTTGCTGGTCTTTTCAGGATGCATCTGATTAAATTAAATTAAATAGAAACAGTAAATAAGTAGAAAAATTACATTAATAGTTTTACATAAGTTAAATGCTGTAATACAATCAAATTAATTACTCATTCAGGCTCTTAAATCGTTAAGTAAATTTGGAATTTAAAATTCCTGGTAAAAACTCATTCGTATTCATAAATTGCTATGTAAATTCCCGATGAATGCCGAATCATATTCGAGCGCTCACTTGCTCCTCCACCTGCCACCTCCAGCATCCACCTTTTCCAAGGAGAACGAACAACTCTGCATCTTCTTCCTCATCCAGTCTATAAAGAATTGCTTTGGCGACTTTCCTGTCCACTGCTGCCGAGTGTAACTCAAGTCTCGCAATTCCATTTCTTTCGAGGGACGAGCTTTTGCTGAAATTTCGACGAGTTATTTGTTAATTTAGTACAACTCATTTGCAATTCATGTATAATTTCTTGCTAAATAACTTGATATGACAACATTTGATTATAATAAAAATTGAATTTCACAATTAATAATTAGAACATGGAAAGTGTAGTTTCAACTTGGAAAGAGATCTGCTGTTAGCATTAAACGACTACTAAAAGAAAACCAACAACATAACCAACTTATTCAAAGGTTACATCCTCATTAATATTAGAGAATAACATCTTGTTATTAATATTATCTGACAAATAATCAAGTGATCACCACTGCGGTCAACTTGATTGGGTGAACGCTCCTCGCGGTCAAAAAGTCCCCCAACACTGAGTTCCTCATCCTCCCCATTGATGCTCCTCATCTCAGAATCCAAGTTCAAGAGTCGCTTGTTCCTCTGGTCGAAGCCAGGTTTCGACCTCAAGACCTTCAGCTCTTGTAAGAAATAAAATTGCTCTAAAGTATTCATAATTATCATTATTATAAGTATTATCATAAGTATTCATAATTACCATTATTATAAGTATTGTCATAAGTATTCATAATTATCATTATTATAAGTGTTATCATAAGTATTCATAATTATCGTTATTGTAAGTATTACCTTAAGTATTCATAATTATCATTATTATAAGTATTGTCATAAATATTCATAGTTATCATTATTATAAGTATTGTCATAAGTATTCATAATTACGATTATTATAAATATTATCATAAGTATTCATAATTATCATGTCACGGAAAGCAAATGAGTACCATCCAATAGAGATTGCAATTCATCAGTTTTGCCTTTCGATGACTTCAGGTCAAAATATTTTGCAACCAGAAATATGAACCTTTCATTCTGTGGGTTGTTTTAAATAATTATAAATAATTTTTAAATAATCATAATTATAATTTATGATATCCTTGGCTCGTGACTATTAATACTGTTTTTTTCAAGTTATGATTGGTAAAGAATTTTAAAACTTTTATTATAAAACAATTTTTGTTTTTAATTAATTATAATTATATTTAATCATAATTAGTCCTAACTTGAAATAATAAACCAAAACAAACCAGTTCATCATCAAGTTGGTTTTTAATCCCTGCAACTGATTTTACACATCCATCCCTTTGAAATGATGACCTGCCATCATTACCATCACCACTTCCATCATCATCATCATCACTATCCTGAGTTTCTGCATATTTGAGAATCCAATCTTTCATGGTTGGTTGTTCTTCTGATTGATCCTTAAAAATAGTTTATTATTAAAAATAATTTCTTATTAAAATATCATAACTACATATAATTTAACCAATTTTATAAAGTATTGTTGCTCAAATATTACAATAATTTCAACATTATCTTTGTAAGCATAAAATCAGAATAAATGTTTGAGGATTATTGTCATTCAAAGCAAAATAATGAAATTAATGTCTGAGTCATAACATCAAAGTTATCAAACCTTTTTTCTCAGAGTCTCTGCAGGTTTTGGTTTGACCTTTTGAACTTCTTCAACAAAAATCTTTGGCTTCAGTTTTTGTTCCTCCTCCTTCAAAACTTGACTGAAATTTTCAGGTAGATCTTCTACAAAATAGAGTAGTGCTACTAGAAAACACATTAAAAACTTGCAATGTGAGATGGGTTTATTTGAATTTATCTACTTTCGCTTTTTTTTTGTACTTATAAAAGCTTGTTTTTTGATTCGATAAACTCATAAATAAAAAAAAATGATCTCAACAATGGTAACTCACCATCCTTTGTATTCAAGCACAACCAATCTAATAATGATACCAAGTCCCCTCCAACTGGTAAACACTGAAGCATTGCTGACTCTATGGACTCCTTATTGAATCCAGTTTCGACTAAAACATCATACATGTCCTGCAATTGAAATGATTAAAGAATATATTAATTCATGAGGATGTGGATCTGAGCATTGAACTATTTTCAAGTAGTAATCTGATGTACTGCTATTCTTTTCTTGGTTAGCCTGTGTGAAGCTCGATTTTCTTCGGTACTAGTATGATGAGAAACAGTCGAACGTATAAAATTCAGAATATCTGATTCCAATTTTAAATCAATGTTGATTTTCGGGCATCCGCCATCATCATTGTCGGCCTTTTTAGAAAGGCTAGCTGCCCCAGAGTAAGCTGTAAATTATTTGAACCGCATCAGCAACTTGTGAAAGTAAATTTAATTAATCATGACACGAAATACGATTTGAACGTCGCGCCCGACTGGAGCTATCTTTTGAAAACCAAGAAATTCAATCAGCCTTGAAAAAATAAACCGCTTCATTGATAAAAATTCTAATGACATTTTGAAACTTGTTTAGACTGTTTATTCTTGTTGCTCATTTTCACTCGATGTTGTTTTGTGAGCGAGAATTGGAATAAATAAACAACAGACTTTAAACAAAGTACAAGTGAAATAGATCAATTGTATCTAATATAAATCCTAATATTTTTAGTTTTTTTTCTAAAATTAATTTTTGTTGTAAAATTACTATAAAAGAAATAATACTAGCAATAGTAGCAGATCCAAAATCGTAAGGACTTGTTACACCATCTTTGAAATTGTACTTCATTTATATAGCATAGCATCAGAGGCGCTTCTTGAAACCATTTATATAACGCTCCTTCTCAAGGACGCTTGTGGCAGTGCAGGCTGGGTATGAATGTTGCCATTACTCACAGCTTTTTTCCATCTCCTTCCAAATGTGATTACTGGAAACTGGCTTGACAAACCATCACTCACAAAAAGGGTGACCCGTCAAAATAGACCAGCGACAAAATAGCCCCGTCAATGTATCTTTACAAAAGCATATTTATATGAGTTGAAGACATTAACCGATAACTGATTTACTGAACTTATTGCTTAAATGAAATAAGTATTATGTTTTGATGGGGCTATTTTGTCGCAGGGCTATTATGACGGGGTGCTCCCAAAAAGATATTAAACACAACTGTTTAATGCAAGCATTTTATTCACACTTCTGAATTCCAGGTCAAGTCACATCCAATGGCAATATGATCAGATGGAAAATATTGATTTGGAAGTGCTATATTAGCTTCAACATCTTCGTGAGATGGCATAGGAATGACAAATTTGCACGTGAGTCCGCAGGTATAGATGTAGTCAAGGCATGCATTGAAGCCTTTCACATAGTTCGTATACTGAGGAAAACCACTGGAATTGCTGAGGTGAAGGTTGTGAGAAATGTGGAGGTTGGGGATGTACTCTTCTGGTCCTCCTGGAATTGGCATAAATTTCTATTTTTTAATCTCATTAATTAAATAAGTTATATGTAAAATATCTTTCAATAAAATCATCACAAATATTGCAATTATATATTATACTGTAATTCATAAAATATAAGTTAGTATTACTGCAATTAATATTACAAATATAATAACTATATTTCAACATAAATTTAATTTCAAGTGATGATATATTCAATAATTTCAAATATTTCTAAACCAACCAGTGGCCCAGTCAGGATGGCTTGGATGGATATTTCTTGCCAAAAGGAACTCATGAACAGCCGCCATGATGGAAGCATTGAAATCACCACAAAAAATTAGTGATGGCTCAAGGCTCTGTGTTATGCAGACATAAAAATAAAAATTTATATATAAAATATATGTTTCTTGAAACAACATTGGAAAGTAATTGAAAAAGAGATTATAATAAATAAATTACTATTATTATTAATTGTTATTATTACTATTATTATTGTTGTTATTATTATTATTATATAATGCTGCACAATCAAATTCGTCACTGTCAAAAATAACAACAATAAATTGCAACTTTAGAAATTATTATTTAAAGCAAATAAAATTATTCCAAACCTTTTCTGCTCTCAACTTCTTGAGCAGCTCCTGGATGTAAATGATGCAGATGTAAACTTGGATGAGGCGGATGTGAGCAGCATCCGGGTGGAAAAACAGGTGTGTCGTGGCCACCAACAGATGGCGCTCTGACTCAATGTCTTGCAGTAGAGACACCTGTTACGCAACAAAATCGTAAACGATTTTACAGCAATAAATAAAAATTGATTTTAAAAATTACATCTGAAATAAATTGTAAAAACGTTGCAATGAAGTAAGAATAAGTATTGTAATACAGGCAATGTGACACCTGTAAGATTGTCTTCCTGTCAAGAACTTTCTCCAAAAGATTAGGTTTGGCTGAAATCTGCTCCAATAGGTCCCTCATGGTTCTACTTTTTCCCTGCAGAATCTCCGTCAGTCCAGCATCGTAGGTCTCAATCAACCTGGAATGAGTGGATTAAAGTTTAAAAATTACAACGATAGCGATTAACTTTTAGAATAACCAAATCATTGTATTCATCTATTATTAATAATTAGTAATATTTTACATATTACAAATTACAGGTAATAAACATTAACAAAAACTCCTCATTTCTTTTGAAAAAAGATTTTTGATTTTAAAACGTTAAAAATCAAACCAAATTAAAATCTTGCAAATTAAAGTAATGCAAGTTCTGCTGAGGTCATACTAGCACTGACCTGAACTTCGACCTCCTGTAAAAGGTTGCACACCCCTCAGCAACCTCGCCCATCTTGAGCTTCAGCATCCCATCAAATCCAGCCTCTCTGAGGATGGGCACGAGGTCATGCTTGAATAATTTCCTGTCCACTTCCTGGAGACACAAGATGTCACTGTTGTAACCTGGTTAAAAATAATATTAATAATGGTTGTAAATGATTGGACAATCGAATTTACTTAATAATGCAATGTAAACAGTTGTTTGTGAAAATATTTGCACGAATCCAACAATGAACTTTGCATCTTAAAATGCGAATAATGAAATGTTGATTAAATCGGTAATTAAAATATTTAACATAATAGGTTAGGCTAGCTAAGTAATAAACTACTGATTACCTAATAACTCTTTAATAATGAGATGTTTCCTATAGTCGATGTGTAGGTACTGAGGAGGGCAGTATGGAAACAAAATATCTCTGCTGAAATCAGAATCTGCATACAAGTCAGCCAGAAGGTTGTAGCTGATTACTCTGAATCTGTTGTTAGTTAATTCATTAATAAATAAATATTCGATCTTTTTCATAACATATTGAAAAACAAACAAATTTTATTTAGGAACTGACTAATAAATATTAATAAATTATTAATAAATAGATGCTCGTCCACTCACATGTTAAGGTCAGTAAGTGGTTTAGTGGAAATTTGCCTCTTCTCAAAAGGACAAACAGGTCCCTCCAAAATGACATCCTTTGACACAAAACTCACCTCTTCGCCAGATCTTTCGCCACTCTTTGGCAGGCACGAAACTTTCAGGAAATGGCCGACAAACTCCTTCAAGGGTACAAAGTGTTTGCCCTTTGCAATTTCGAGCCAATTTTCTGCCACAGACATTCTCCTCTTGTCTGTTAAGAAGCCTTCCTTAACATGGAAAATGAACCACGAAATCTTGCAGTCCTCTTCGTTGGCAAATTCCAGACTCAGCTTTGGAAGGAGTGGAAATTCGCTTAGAATTATGCTGGGAAGGGACAGAGTTATGACCGTTGGAGCGTTCAATTCGATCGAGTATCGAGTGTTTCCAACGGTTAGGAGAGCAGCTTCATTCCAAGCGTGGCTATTTGTCGACAGACCGTCGATCGGTCGTTCCTTGGCATCCAGCAATTCCACATTCACCTGGTTCTCGTTCAAACCGCTGATGTCGTTCGGATCCACCGATGACTTCTTTTTCTTTGACAGCTTTTTGTTCATTTCTCGGGTAATGTTACCGGATATCCTTTGCAGAGATTTTTCCAACTCTTCAGTTTTTGGTCTATTAAAATTAAAAGTGCGAATCTTGGAGTTGTTTGTTGGTGGAGCTAAATATTTGAAAGAGATCTGGATGAAATCTTCTTCGGCCACGTTTCGAACAAAAACTTTTTCGCAATTCGTCATCTTAATGTGTTTTGGTTGAATCAAATTTAAAATCTGAGTCAGAATATTGCTGCTTGCAAGTCTTTTAAGCATGTATTAGTGTTTTATATGATCCCACGTTGCGCAACTCAAACCACGTAATCTGACTAATAACAAAATGCCTAAAAAGTAAATTCCAGACAAAGCAACTATTTTTAAATTACGTAAACATATGAAAAGGGCGACTTGTATAAACAGTTCGAACTAAAAATTAATTTAGCCTTGTGGAAATTAATTCTGCAAGACTGCCAGTTTAAAGAAGTTATTTAATATAGCTTAGATAATTATTTAACCAAGTTTAAAATTTATAGTACATTTTGTTGTGTTTTTGTATTTTGTAAATATTTTGTTCCATTTAGTTGCGTCATAACAAAAATTAAATAAAAAAGTACATCAATTTTATTGATCTGAAATTAATTGTAATAATTGTCTTTTACGATTAACAAGTGTTTTTTAAAACCAAGTGATTTTTTAACGATTTAAAAGTTCAACTTTTTATGTAATAGCTTTTAATTTTATTGATCGATAGGTAGGTAGCAAATGAGGGACGTCATCTCAACTTTTTCCAATGGGAACTCTTACAACTTAACAACTTAAGGAGACGATTTTTTTGTCTCAAGCCAAAATTCAAGGGTGGCGCAAGCCCTCGTAAAACATGGGATGACCTTTTTTATTTGTATATAGTCTAAAGCCAGGGGAGGGAGACCCCATCTCCAAATTGCATCCCTGTAGCAAATCCAAGAAATTCTTTTATTTTTTACAAGGCTAAGCTGAATAAAAATACTTTGTCAAAAGAACTAAACTAAGTTTAGTCTTAAAACATTTCTTCCCAAGAATAAACACCTGAAAAACTTGAAACTTGAGTCGATAATTTTTTATTTAATATTTCACTCAAAATGAACAATTCTACATACTCCATAAGTTTAAAGTGAGTGTTTAAAAACCGATGATCACAAAATAATTAATTCATGCAAAATGCAATCTTAAGCGGCACAAACTATCCGGGGAATACATCGAAAAGTGCTCGGCTATTAAAAAAATTTAAAAACAAACGAGCAAAATGCTAGTCAATATTTAATTAGTTACTATTCATAAATCAATAAACTCGCATGTGTTTGAACAAGGCATTAACTCAGGGAGAGATGTTTGTGTCTCAACATGGCGTGAACAACAACGTCGCTTGTTTGAAAAAGGAACGAAAAACTAAAATAACTTGAAAACTCTCTCAAACTTCATTATCTCTCACTCATCGGGTCTGCAACTGTGGCAGCTGAAACAATCATTTTTTAAAATTAATTAGAATTTATTACAGCAGTTAATTTTCTACATATTTATAGCTCCATTTGAACAAAACTCAAAGGAACATTGATTGCATGCATTTGGTATTACGTGTAGAAAAACCGTATTACTTAAAGCAACTAATAAAATTCTTGCGATTGTTGATTTATGCAATAATAATAATTATATATAATTAAACGATTTAATTAAATAATTCTATCGCACCATCTGTAAACTTCCTAGCGATGAACTTGAGACACTCGTCAATGAGGATGACAGGGAAGGAAAATTTGAGGACAGCAATCCACTCGGTCAAGTTGAGGGGGGTGATTTGAAATACCGACTGAAGTTATGGAATCATAATTCGTTAATTGTTGGTGGATTAATTAAAAAAAAAACTAATATTTTGGTATTAACTTAATTTTATTAAATTATTAAAATTGTTATAATTCTTTTACAAAGGCCAATTAATGATTTAATAATTAATTTATAAATTAGTCATTGCTTACCGAAAGGAAGTCCACCTCCAAAATGATGAAGTGAAGACTCATAGAAAGGGTGATGGCCCCCATCAACCACCAGTTGCACCAGGGAGGCATGATAGCCAGGGACTGGTTCTCTGAGATGCTGAAATTTTGAAATATTAATTTTAGTAATTTTATTATTATTATAACTAATTAAAGTAAAACGAATAGTTAGTAAAAAATTTGACAAATGATATCACTAATATGTTTATTTTGTTTCATAACTAAAATATTTAAGTATTTACTATATCGTGTTAGCCCTTTCAATTTTAATCTCAAAATATAATATGTTAACTAGGTTGAGTGTAATTAACAGCAACTGAAGATACAATTTTTTTTATTTTTCAAAGGATCGATAATAAACCTGTTGAGAGCGTTGAAGATTTCGATGACAACAAGGACTGAGAGTGCCATGGTTTTGGGGTGTGCATCCTCGAAAATCTCACATTCAACCCCCTTGAAACGTTCGTCTTGAACCAAGCACTGCATGTGGTGGGTCTGCCAGAGTAATTATTCTTTATGAAACGTTCTTAAACAAATCAATGTATTAGCACTTAACTACCAATGATTACTTAGATCCGAATCAATTAACATAGTCTAGCAGCTAAAATCAAACTCCAACTCACGAGTTGATAATAGTTCAACTGTGGACCTTGATCGTAAAGAGTGAACCACCAGACTGCCGCTCCGACAGTGGCGGCTCCAACGTAGCATCCGACCGCCATGTAGCGGAAGAACAGCCAGTTGCTGATCAGGGGTTCTTTGGCGCTCCTCGGAGGTTTGTTCATGATGTCCAAGTCTGGAGGGTTGAAGCCAAGGGCGGTGGCTGGAAGACCGTCAGTGACGAGGTTCACCCAGAGGAGTTGCACGGGGATTAAGGCTTCGGGCATGCCCAATGCTGCAGTCAGGAAGATGCAGACGACCTGATTTGGAATATTTTTGTTACAAACTTTTGAAAAATTAATTTTAATACTTGCAGCGCCTTTACCTTTTACTGCTGATAATATTGTTATTAACAATTACGAAAATAACAGATTCAATAAATGCATGTTACAAGTAATTGTAGGTTATTAAACATTTACATCAACGTGTCTAATATTTTCATTAAGTGTATCAAATGGAAAATATGACAACATAAAATGACTGAAGTACCTCTCCAATGTTCGAAGATATGAGATATCTAATGAACTGTTTCATGTTGTTGTAGATGGCTCGTCCTTCTTCGACAGCAGCAACAATGGTTGAAAAGTTGTCGTCTGCCAAAACCATTTCCGAGGCCGACTTTGCCACCGCTGTGCCGGAGCCCATTGCAATTCCTATTTCAGCCTTTTTAAGGGCTGGAGCGTCGTTCACACCATCACCAGTCTGAATGGAAGAAACATTAAAAAATCATTTTAAAAATATCATTTTAACTGATTTTTTTCACTTGTTACTGAAATAATTACAATTTCTTATAGAATTTTGAATTTTTATGCTTACATCTATAATAAAAAAATTTATAAATTTCTATAACATATAGCACTATTTAATGTATTTAACGTTATTATTATTATGTTAATATTATATTAAATTAAATTAATATATTAAAATTATTAACATTGAGAATTAAAAAATTATTTATTTAAGTGAATTATTACATTAAAACTATTTTTCGTTGAGAGTTAAAATATACAAATAATGTAATTTCTATTACTTTTACAATTTTTACAAACCATTGCTGAAATCTCTCCTTGCATTTGTAGAAACTCCACAATCTTGCTCTTGTGGGCAGGTTCGACTCTGGCAAAGAGCCTGGCATGTCTGACAGCCTTTTAAATAAATGAATTTAATAGTAACTAACATGTCATCAATTAATTGACTAACTAAATTAATTAAATAATTATATTACTTCAAATTAATTATGTTATCAATAATCAAGTCAACAAAACATTACTCGATCCTTTTCCTCCTCTGGTAAGTCATCGAACTCTCTGCCAGTGAATGACTTTCCAGTGGTGTCTTCATGGTCGTGGAAGATTCCAATCCTTCGACAGATGGCTTCTGCTGTTGCCTGATTGGGATAATGATATTGCGATAAAAATGACGCTATGATTATGATAATTTTAAATGTTTTATTTGAAAATAAATAAATTATAATATTGTTAACTGCGTTAACACTAACGAAATTTATGCCTTTCCCACCTTTTCCTCGCTTATTAACAAAAACAATTCTTTATCTATGAAACCTCATTTTAATATAAAAAGTATTTAATTAGTAATTAATTAAGTATTAACTAGTAATTAATTTCACCTTATTATCTCCTGTGATGACGATGACCCTGATTCCAGCCAGTCTGCAGTTTTTTATGGCATCGACGACTTCGGTTCTTGGCGGGTCCAACATACCCACAAGGCCCACAAAAGTACACTGATTCTGCAATCCAAAGTTAACACAATTAATTACATTTACAATTCATTTTTATCTAAATTTCAATTTGTTATTATTTATTTTTAATTATTACGTCATTAAATAGCTTCTACTACTATTCCACTTTATTAATTATAATTTATTTACTTTAATTAATTAATTAATTAATTATTAATTTATTTAAGCCATGTTTCAAACATCTCGTAAGTTCTTTTGGAGAGCAATAACAATAAAAAAAGATTTATTGTTCACAATAACAATTAACAACCAAAAAGGAAAGCGTTACGAATTTTGAAAGATCTATTATTAATTTTAAATAAATAATTAATAATTTTAAATTATAATTTAAATTAATTTAAACATTTGCCTGATAATAATTAACAAAAACTGCTTTAATTAAATAAGAATATTATTTAAATAACCTCATAATTGACGAATTTACTGGCATCCTCCAAGTTCATATCTTCCTTCTTCACAGGATTATCAATGGTTGCCAGTGCAAGACATCTCAGCGTGTCTTTTCCTGGAGTTGAAAATATAATTATTAATGTTTCAATGCTAAAAGTTAAATAATAAATACTTAGCATTTTAAAAATTAATAATAATTAAATATACTTTATTATCTGGCTGTAAATTTTATTACTAGACGTTATTTATGGCAATAATGTCGTTGATGTTATTGATATTTTTAATAATTATTAACATCCTTAAACTATTTAATAATTTTTAACAATATTGATGTTGATTATGTTATTACCTGTTCCGTAGAATCTGATGTTCTTAATGATTTCGGCCCTCAATGCAGGTGTCATCGGAACTTTATCTTTTCCACATCTTACAAACTGACATCTCTCCACAACTCCTTCTGCTGCTCCCTGATGTTATTATTATTTAATTAATTATTTATTAATAAATTATTAATACAAATTATTCAGCTAAAAATACTTCTAAATAAATCGAAATTATGTTATTACAGAACTTAAACTCAAAAACTATATTAGTATGATATAAAACATTATAGAAACAACATTACTAAAAAACAATAGAAAACAATATTAGTAAAATCAATGTTCATAAGAGCACTGGCACCAACCTTAACGAACATCCTGCGACCTTCTCCGATACTGTTTGGCTTGTTCGAGGAGCAGTAAACACTCATTGACTTCCTGTCCCTCGAGAACTCGAGCGTCAGTTCCCTCCTCCAAATCCTCTGAATTTCCTGATTGCAGACTGATCCGAGTTCCTTCGGTTTGAATCCCGACTTTTCGACGTTGAAGACGTTCATCTTTTCCACCAAAACCGACAACGCTGTTTCCGTTGCTTCACCTACTTTCTCGTAGATGCCTTTCGACTGTGAAGACGTTGTTGGGAATGTGATTATGGTTATGATTATTTTAAGATTATTGTTGTTGTGATTATGACTAATTTAAGAGGGTATTGTTGTAATTAAGATTTTGATTATTTTAGGGAAACTTTGAGACGCTTGTTATGATTAATATTGAAGGCAATTTTTTCATTTATGACAGTGATTATAATTGGTTAAGTTAATCTATAGAAATAACTATGCTATTAATTAATTAATTAATTAAATAAATATTGAATGGTTAAGTGTTGGTTGTCATTAATTAAATTACCTCGTTGTAATCCACACTGGAGTCATTGCACATGGCGCAAATAGTTGCCAGCTCAGCAAGTGCAGGATAATCTGAACACCTGACAGGTTTTGTTCCGAGGGTTCTGGCCATTAAAAAATAATTGTTAAATAACCAAACAGAATTAATTGTATAATTAAATAATAAAATAAAATTCACATTATTAATAATACATGTATATTTAACCAATTACATTAAATCTTTCATTGTGATTAATTTGTAATTGCTAACGGCAATAAAATGTAAGGATTTAATAATTACTTATTAATTATCCGTAAATTAAATTTTTAATGCCTAACACTTCGCCTTCGGGAGCATACGTGGATCCAGAAATGTCGAACTGAAGCGTGGAAATTTGATTCTCTTGAACTGAGTTGAAGACAAACATCTGAGAGATGAATTTAAAGGTTATTAAGGTCTTCATACTGATATTATTATTATTATTATTATTATTGTTGTTGTTGTTGTTGTTGTTGTTGTTGTTGTTATTATTATATTATTATTATTATTATTATTATTATTATTATTATTATTATTATTATTATTATTATTATTATTATTATTATTATTATTATATTATTATTATTATTATTATTATTATTATTATTATTATATTATTATTATTATTATTATTATTATTATTATTATTATTATTATTATTATTATTATATTTAAATTATTTTTATTTTAAATGCATATTTATTGATTTTAATAAATTAATGTTTATTTTTCTGTTTTATTCTTGAAGTTATGGATTCTTTATTAACATCCATTAATAAAGTTATGGATGCTTTGCTGAATTAAATACCTGTAAATGGAAACTTATTGGGGTGTTTATGAAGATAGCAATGTGTTGATGCTGAGAAGGTATTTTTATGAAAGAGCTTTATGTGGTTATTATTTGTTTTCATATTTTAGCGTTATTATTTTTAAATTATTACACATTTGAATCATTTTTAGACTTGGATTTCGGCGATATGTTGTCAACAAATATGTCTTTGCGAAGTTATTAAATTAAATTAACATCAAAATTATAACAAAGTTAACTCAACCATTTACAAACATTAATTAATTAATTAATTAATTAATTAATTTCATCCAGTTGAACTCCGTGTGACCTACCTTGAACTACTAATTGACCTACCTTGAACTACTAATTGACCTACCTTACAAACAGACATCTGATTGGTAGTCAGTGTACCCGTCTTGTCAGAGCAAATGACTGAGGTGCATCCCAAAGTTTCGACTGACGGCAAACTCCTGACGATGGCATTCTTCTTGGCCATCCTCCTCGTTCCCAGAGCCAGGCAGGTGGTGATGACGGCTGGAAGGCCTTCTGGGATAGCTGCCACTGCCAGAGCCACAGCGATTTTGAAGTAATAGATGGCGCCCTTTCATCAGCGAAATAGTAAAGGTTAGGAGATATTCGTTTTATCGTTTTTGTCGCATTAACCTAAGGAGTTTTAATTGAATTTTTTAATAATACGATAATAATAATAATAATAATTTAAATAAAAATATTACTACCTTAATCCAAGATCCTCCGTGTGCAGGGTCGTTGAAGTGTCCGATGTTGATTGCCCATACAGCTACACAAACAATTGAAATCACCTGAAATAATTATTAAACATTTATAAAAAATTGCTTTAATTATTACCTAATAAACTTTATTAGAAGCATTATAAAATCATTTTAAACTTTTTTTAGGAGTCCCAAGATATGAAATAAGAAGTAACGCAGGCATGATAATAGTATCAACTTTAAAAGCACTTTTACCACATTCGCTAAATTCATTTAAAGCAATATAAATTTATTAAAGGCAATATTTAAAATTATTTTTCAGGAAATAAAAGTTGATTTTCAAAAAAATATAAAGAATACTTTGGAAAGTTGTTGCCCAAATTCATCCAATTTCTGTTGCAGAGGAGTTTTGTCTGATTCAGTTTCAGTCATTTTTGTTCGGATTTTACCTGGAATAGAGTAATTAATTCATCAATAAACCTTGAATTAAATGGACGCATGATTATTTTTTTTATAATTGTTTGGAAAATCCAAAATCAAATATACAATTTTAAATTAATTCAAATGCCATTACATTTAATTAAATTATTTAGTTAATTTACAAATTTATTCATCTACAAACTGACCATATTTTGTTACATACATAAATTATGTACGAATTGATAATTAAAAGTTTTAAAATTTCTAACCAATCTCCGTGTTGAGGCCTGTTCCTATGACAACACCTCTGCACTTTCCCGCTGCTACGTTAGTGCCCTTTGTAATAAATATAATAATACTACTCAATACTAGTAATAATAATAACAATATTAATATTAATTAATTAGCTAATAACATTTAGTAGTAATAATATTAATAATGTAATAACATATTTGAATAATTAAGTTGACCAACAGAGAAAAGAATGTTCTTTTTGTCCTGGTTGACAGCTCTTGGGTCAGGAATTGGATCAGTGTGCTTGAGCACTGACACACTTTCACCTGATAATTTTCAATTATTTGATTTTTATTTTTTATTAATTAATTGCTTTATAATTTGTATTCGACATTACTTGTGAAAAATAATTCTTCATTCGCTACGTTTCTCCAATAAGGCATTTATTTAGACAAAGCCAACCATTTAATTATCTTAAATTAAATATAATTCAATTAAAATCAATTTTTGAGAATCAGTTATGTTGAGTCGAATATTATTTAATCGATTAACAACCTGTTAGTATGGCCTGGTCAATCCTAAGAGTTGTCGAGAAAATCTTTGTGATGCGAATATCAGCGGGCACCTTGTCACCGACTGAAATTATGATAATAGTTATGCGTGCCATTTCGTAATATTTTAAATTAGATACGAACAAAACTAATTATAATTATTAATACTAATGACGCTGTTATATCGTTAAAAGCTAACGTTAATTAAAACTACTGTTATAAATATCAATAGTAATAATAATAATAAAATTAATTAATACTATAGCTGTTAGTAATAACTGTAACATCAATAGTAATAATATTAATAAATTCTAGCACTTTTAATAATAATAGTAAAATCAATAATAATAACATTATTATTATTAATGTTAAGACCTGAAACATCGACAATGTCGCCAGGAACCAAATCTCTGGCTTTGATCTTCTGAATGGCTGAGTTGTTCTTCCTCAGAACTTTGGCAATTTCAGGCTCGTATTCCTTTAGCGCTTCTATGGCGTCTTCGGCGTTCCGTTCCTATGGAAACGCATTCCGTTACTATAGTAATTTCGGCCGGCTGTTTATTTGTCCTTAGATTGTAAGTGATTAACAGGTTGTTTTTAGACTTAGAAAATGAAAATAAATAATAAATAAAAAGCATTGTTTTGAAGTGCGATCGAATGAGTCGAAATTATTTTAAAATTTATTTTAAAATTATTTAATATGTAAATATGCTTTCGTCATCATAATCATCACTGTAGCAACATTTTCGATAGAGTCGTAATGAGAACGTATATCCAATAAATTCAAGATGGAATAATTACATAATCGAAACATCAATTTGTATCAATTATTGATTAATCCGTTTCAGTTATAATTCAATTTTCCCTCTGAATTGATTGAGTTTTACCTGTCAACTCAGGTCGTCGCTAATGAAGCCATTAACTCATACATTCCAAAAATAACCTCAATAATAATAATAATAATAATAATAATAATAATAATAATAATAATAATAATAATAATAATAATAATAATAATAATAATAATAATAATAAAATAATAATAATAATAATAATAATAATAATAATAATACTAATAATAATAATAATAATAATAATAATAATAATAATAAAATAATAATAATAATAATAATAATAATAATAGTAATAGTAATAATAATAATAAAATAATAATAATATAATATAATAATAATAATAATAATAATAATAATAATAATAATATAATAATAATAATCATAATAATAATAATAATAATAATAATAATAATAATAATAATAATATAATAATAATAATAATATAATAATAATAATAATAATAATAATAATATAATAATAATAATAATAATAATAATAATAATAATAATAATAATAATAATAATAATATAATATAATAATAATAATAATAATTTTAGTATTAACAAATTTAATAAAATTACAACTGCTATTTTCATTTATTAAGAGATATAACTTTTTAAATTTTTAAGTGGAATTTAAAAATATCATTTGAAGATAAAACTCGAAAGATAAATCTTCATTTTGTATCAAAAAATGTCGACAAATTTCAACACAACGTAAGATTAAGATGAAGCTTTGATTGGATATTAAACTGCAAAATTTTTCTTCCAAAAATATGTAAATATTATCATTCACGTTATCACAAGAAGAATCAATCAGGTTAATCACATTTATTGAAATCAATCATTTCAGCCATTTCAATCATTTCAACCGCTTCAATCATGTCAATCACCAACCTGCCACACGCCGACGACAGCATTGGCGATGAGGATGAGCAAAATAACGAAAGGTTCAACGAAAGCTGTGATTTGGTCGTCAGATTCTTCAAACCAGGCCAAAACCTGGAGAAATATTTTAAATATTACAATTAATATTTAGTTCTACATTATTATTTTTTATTATTACTATTATTACATTAATAAGTAATTATAGTAAGCAATCACCGAAATTTGATTGGATAATAAAATATTATTCAAAAATTCATGATCATGCCTGGAATGGCTCCCCACAAATAGAATCCAATCAAGTGAAATGAAAAGTTCCTCTAACAAAGAAAGGTTTGAAACTGGAAATTCGAGTGCATAAACATCGAAATATGCATTGAAGATGTGCATTTGAAATATTCAATCATGGAACAATCATGAAGCAAGCGTTGCAACATCTTCTGCAACACGAGTTGCAACAACTTCTACAACATGAGTTGCAACAACTTCTACAACATGAGTTGCAACATCTTCTGCAATATGAGGTGCAACATCTTCTGCATGTTGCTAAGAAAGATAAAGAGAACTTCATTCTTTGTACTTTTTGAGGTAAAAAATGTTTTATGAGAATTACGAGCAGATGATTTCTCCTTTAAAAATGCGATTCCTCGTTGGGAAATAAACAGAAAACTAGAATTTTGTTTTTTTTTTACTATGAAAATAACACGTTATTTGGAAATAAAATGCTCCATAAAAAAGAAATTGTTTTGTAATTTGATTCTCCGTGGTTAAACCTGTAAATTGTTATTTAATTGTATATTGAATGACTTGTAAACAAATTCAATTTCTTTATTTTTACTTTGTAGAACTGTGGTACTTGGCACAAGTAGACCTTGTACTTGGAACAATTTGTACTTGTGAGAACTTGAAAGGGGAGCAACTTTTGCAGCAAAAAAAACCCAACAAAAACCCAGGACAATAACTTAAGCAACCTTCAAAAAACTTCAAAGAAGTGAGAATCACTCAGAAAAGAAATAGGAATCAGTCTTAGAAAGAGACATTTACAAATAGCAGAGCTTAGCTCCGCGCTGCCATAAATTGTATATATGCCACTGCAATAGTAACATAACCTCATTTATCTTAACTCAGTTTATATGGCTGATAATTAAATTATTTTATTATTACAAGATAATGATAAATAGTATTAAAATGTAAGTAACATTACAACGTAATTGTAAATAACATTACAATGTGATCGTAAACGTAAACAACTTTGCGATGCAACTGTAAACAACATTACAGTGTAATCATTCATGAAGATCAAACAAACTGACGAAAGAAATGATGGCCGCGAGGAGCAGAATCTTGACCAACAGATCATCGAATTGTTCTAAGATCAACTCCCACAACGATTTGCCTGAAAATAAATATTTATAAATTTATATTATTTATATAATATAATCATATTTAATATCAACAACCTACACATTAATCATTAAGTTTAGTCGGACAAATATCCTTACTGTAATATAATTGTAAATGGCATTACAATGTAATTGCGACGAAACTTTAACATCCTTGCAATCGTTCAACTAGGTCAGATAAAAGACGAAATATGAAATGCTAGCACAACTGAGTTACATTCCAAACATGTAAAAACAGTGCTTGCGCCATTTTCAGCAACATCTAACATCATCTCGCGATAACATCTCCACATGGAGTTGTAGATGTACGTGGGTCGTTTCCAATGTTCCATATCACTGCTCGCATTCCTCCACCCGTGGAATGCTCTTTCACTCACTCACTCACTCACTCACTTACTCACTCACTCACTCACTCACTCACTCACTCACTCACTCACTCACTCACTCACTCACTCACTCACTCACTCACTCACTCACTCACTCACTCACTCACTCACTCACTCACTCACTCACTCACTCACTCACTCACTCACTCACTCACTCACTCACTCACTCACTCACTCACTCACTCACTCACTCACTCACTCACTCACTCACTCACTCACTCACTCACACTCACTCACTCACTCACTCACTCACTCACTCACTCACTCAAGAACTCCTTCCATGAAAATAATTCCAATAAACTTTCGTCTTGCTGCATTTTTGTAAAAGAAAAATTCTCGAGTGGAGAGAAGCATAAATACACGCTCAGCTATGCATTCTGATAAAGGCAGAACCAGCATCATATAGACACATTAGAATCGGCATCAGCAACATAATCATCGTCACCGTCATCGTCACCGTCGTCGTCACCGTCGTCGTCATCATCATCATCATCAAGAAGCTGTCCAATGTTCATTGCACTTAAATGCTTAAATTAGAGAGTTTTTTCCTTATTTTAGTTTTTACTGTTGTTTCTTTTCACCTTTAAAAATAAATATTAATTTAAAAAATACTGATAAATAAATATTAATTTAAAAAATACTGATAAATAAATATAAATTTAAAAAATACTGAGTCGTGTTTTCTTTCAACGCTTTCTTTTGTCTTGATTTTCGTTCCTCCACATTCCTTCCAGCTGTTCATGAGAACAGTTTCCGGATGAGAATGAAAATCAGAAGATGAAAGAGAAGTTGTGTTTTCTAAAAGTAGATCTTCACGCGAAGGCATCCTTCATCTCAGCATTATTTCTGCAACAGCTCCACATTAAATCTGCAACATCTCAACATTATATCTGCAACATCTCCATATTATATCTGTAACATCTCCACATTGTATCTGCAACATCTCAACATTATATCTGCAACATCTCAACATTATATCTGCAACATCTCAACATTATTTCATCTTTATCTCAACATTAATTCCATTTTATCTATCGGAAACCTCTTCCAAATTACATCAGAAAGTCTAATGGAAAACTCTTCCAGGAAGAAACATTTCTCAGGTGTTAACTCCAATCACCTGCCAAATGCAGATTCGAGTGGTTGTCAGATGAAAATGCACAGGTGCTCAGTTGAACACCAAAGTTGAACTTATTTAACTAAAAAGTTGAACTTATTTAACTAAAAAGTTGAACTTATTTAACTAAAAAGTTTAACTTTAACTCGTTTAAACTGAAGTCCAGTTTACTTGGTTGTTAGGTTTTAGATTTTTATTTAGTTTTCTTATTTTTTGAGGATTTAGACACAATTATTACCATAAATTATAACACTAAATAATTAAATAGGCGACAAATAAAATAAAATAAAATGTTAAATAAAAATATTCCTCATTCAACGTGATATAATTATTATTCCCTTAGTCACTGATTTACAGTTTACATGCACGTTAATTACAGAAACTCATTTCATGCGGCATGGAACTATATTAAATACTTAAATACTAAAATAATTAATTAATAAAGTAATTAAATTTTAAAATAAAAGCCATAGTTTTTCATAATTTCTTGTAATTATGAACCACTGTTTCATAATTTCTTGTAATTACGGACCACTCAGTTTCAGGGTCAAGAATTTGTTCAAAACGTTTTTCTCCGCCCACTTTTTCAAAATTTCTCATCATTTTTTAACCTTTCTGATATTTATAAGTATGATTAAGCAATGGTAATAGTTGCAACTTATTTAATAAATAACATTTAAAATAAAAATAATAAATTACTTAAAATTAATTATATTAATTATTATAATGAGTCACTCACCTTCTTCAACTGGGAGTTCTGAAATGGAAAAATAAACAATTCAACTACGATCTAACTTACCCCTCATCACTTCTTGTTAACAGCAACATATTTTTAAAATTTCCATTAAATATTATTAATTATCTAAATTAATCATAGCTAATCAATCATTACTCTAACAGAACATTTCATTAGCAGAAAAACAATTCTTCAACTAACCATTTGGGCCATATTTTTCCTGATTCTCTGTTACTTGATTGTCACCCAATCCAGTGTCTGGATTCGTTTTGAAAAAGGTCAGAATCTCGTCGACGTGTCTCGTGTGGGCGTCCTCCATCCTCTGAAGCCAGCCTTAGAAAACACAAATCGATCTTTGATTTTCTATTCCAGCATTCATGCAAAGTTGAAGTATTTAAAACGAATTAAATAACATAAAAATTATTATTACTATTATTAATTATCTTTGTTTTAAATTATTTATAATAATATTTGAAAGTTCTGGTGTCGTCGATGTCTACTTAACACTGATAAAGTTGTATGCCTGCTTTCAAGTAATGATACGAGTATTTGTACAAGTCTTGATATATATTAGGCTTATATAAGGCAGGTCAAAATGTGAAATTAAAATACTCGATGACGTCACAACTCACCTTCAATCTTAAACTTTCAACTTTCAACTCAAACAAAGGCCTATAAATCCTCTAGGTTGAAACTGAAGAAATTACAACATCAACAATATTTACGACAAGAATATCACTTAATATTATTAATATTAATACGATTAACACGTAAACTCTTATTAATTATTACGATTGTAATAAAGGTTATTGAGAAGTAATTCTTCTGAAATACTTGTACGAGGTGGCTCTCTTATTGAAAGCAGTGGGCTTTATTTGAACTCTTCAAATTCGCTTCCAGCTGAGCATATTCCAGGTCTTCCACGCGTGCTGCCTACAACAACAACAACAATACAACCACTGCTAACAACGGTAGTAGTTCTGCTAACAATGTTAAGCATCATCATCATCATCATCATCATCATCATCATCATCTCATCATCATCATCATCAATCATCATCATCAGCATCATCATCATCATCATCATCATCATCATCATCATCATCATCATCATCATCATCATCACATCATCATCATCATCATCATCATCATCATCATCATCATCATCACATCATCATCATCATCATCATCATCAGCATCATCATCATCATCATCATCATCATCATCATCATCAGCATCATCATCATCATCATCATCATCATCATCATCATCATCACATCATCATCATCAGCATCATCATCATCATCATCATCCATCATCATCATCATCATCATCATCATCATCATCATCATCATCATCATCATCATCATCATCATCATCATCATCATCATCATCATCATCATCATCATCATCATCATCATCATCATCATCATCATCATCATCATCATCATCATCATCATCATCATCACATCATCATCATCATCATCATCATCATCATCATCATCATCATCATCATCATCATCATCATCATCATCATCATCATCATCATCATCATCATCATCATCATCATCATCATCCTGATAATCTCTTATATCCTGGTATTAGCAATCATAATCATAATCATAATTTCCCTAGAGCACCTGCTTAAAATGTTTGCCGCTTTTAGCTTGAGGGTATATGCACTAAATTCGAATAAAATGCAATAATAGTAATATTATTTTTAATATTAAATAACATTTTTATTGCTCAAAGGTTATTATTTACAACATTAATAAATAATTAATTAATTTTAAAATGTTGTTGAAGCTAAATGGCGTAATAGTGGTTTACAATCCTTAGGCTTGCTCTATTCTCAAATTATTTGAACAATTACAATAATTTTTTAATGTCGTATAATTTAAAGAATGTAGGTAAAATTGAAAATACTGCAATTAATAGTTCGACATTTGCAGACGTGTGCAGCACGATTTTTGCTCACCCGGCATCATCAAGTGGTGAAACTTGAGAACACAACTGAATACATCTCGGCTTCCCTTTCCCCTCATGAACATTCGTCTGCTACGTGGAAATCACTAACAGGTGGGTTAGCACGTAGAGCACCCAGGTGTTTATCCAATTCTTTACCACTTCAAAAGCAGGATGTTTAAGTCCAGATTTATTAAAACATCATCATCATGCTCGTCATGCCAGATTTATTAAAACATCATCATCATGCTCGTCATAACTTTGAAGATTTGTATTCAGAGTCAATTTCACGGATTTTATGATTTGGAGTGAAAATAAAAATATTTCAAATTTATAGGGAAAAGTAGTGAAGTTAAATATTGTTTAATCTAAGTGATATTTAAAAATTGGAGATGAATGCGAATTTGTAATTCATCAGGTGATGTAAGCAGAAATTTAAAATGTTGTCGTTGTTGCTGCTGCTGCTGTTACCAAATCAATGTCACTAATATTACGTATTCAGAGTCAAGTGGTTTTGAATAATTTTGAAAACATTAAACTATTAAAAATTTAAAAAACAAACTAATTTTAAGTCGTTAAAGAGCTTCTCATGAAGTGTTTAGGACTTGAAAAATACTTTGAAAGATTGTAAGAGTTGTTGTCAACATGTTGTCAATTGTGATTTTTGGAAATGGTGTCGATGAAACACTTTGCAACAACTTTTTAATGCTTCAATCGCAATTAAGTTGATTAATCATTTACGTTTAATAGTTAACATTATCATCAATCGACAGTCATTAGAGGTAATTATCATTTGAAATCATCATCATTACCATTATTTTAAATAGATAGGCTGTTTCAAGTAATTGTTTACCTTAATTAGTTTTAAAGTTAATTTTTTTTAAAGTTTATAATTTCATTAATATCTTTTTAAAGTTTATAATCTTATTAATATCTTTTTAAAGTTTATAATCTTTTAAAATGTTTTTATAAAGTTTGTAATCTTATCATCGGTGATTTATTCTGGCGCCAGGATCATTTAACTTACAAAGTGCTGATGGCTTGAACATTTTAAGTTTCCCGAATTAATTAATTTTACTTTAAAAAAATCTTTTTTTTTCAAAAATACGTCAGTTTGTCTCAAAATTCCCATAAAATACTTGCAGTTAATATATGCATTATTACTTTGTTCCACAATACGATATATTTCAAGTTATAATTTCTTTCAACTGCAATGAAATGCAACAACGAGTTTTTACATATTGGACTTTGTTTATTTTCAAACAACAATTCAAAGTGAAAAGATTAAACTTAAATCGAAATCAAGTTAAAATTAAATATCAAATTCAAATTAAGTTAAAATTAAATATCAAATTCAATCTAAGTTTAAAAACAAGTCTTCAGACAGCTAAAGTTGGTTTAACTCATGAAAAACTGATTGTTGCAGACTTTCGAAAGGTGCACTTAAATGTTCCTTATCGACTTCTCATCTGATCAGAGGTCCACATTTGCATCCACAAGTTGCTCTGAACGTTCTGCGCTGAAGATGTAAAAGAGAAGACGTTAAAAACTAGAGAATAATGAATAATATTACATTGTAATAAATAAATTAATTAATAAGAAATAATATTATATTGTTAATAAATAAATTATTCGTAATATTATATTACAAAACATTAAGTAATCTGATTACAATTCCAACAAAAAGTCACAAAAACACAAACACGCAAAAACAAGTTGGAATTGTTTTCGTGGATCTACGGAGTTAATTTATTTTTAATTTCATTAAAGTAAAAATTTGATTCAAACGTGACCTACGACACAAATTAATTAGTCACTATATAAACTTACATAATTATTTATTATTAATTTAAACGTGCTTAACTAATTAGATATAACTTATGAGTAAATAATTAGTATTAACTTGTGAGTACGTAACTAATTAGTATTAACTTATGAGTACGTAACTAATTAGTATTAACTTATGAGTACATATATGATATCGAGGTCGTGACCTTAAGACGACTTTGAGAAGGGGGCGGTCTGTGTGATGCGCGAAAACATATTACTGAGGAAAGAGATAAAACCAG
>JAJTWR010000314.1:3105000-3145000 GCA_021613335.1 Whitmania pigra
ACAAGCGTATCCTGTGACAGAACAAAAGACATTTGAAAACGTTTAATTGCCGCGTGGCCTCCTGGAATTTACTTTCATGATAATGATGATGACGTCGACGACGACGACGACGATGATGATGATGATGACGATGGCGATGGCGATAGCGATGATGATGATGCGAATAGCTTGGAGCTTGCGTTTTATCCTCATTCGTCGAACTATTTTATCCATCAATAAATCAATTATTTTTGATGATTTCCTAAATTATTTTATCGCATTTTGTGCTTAAAAATGAGAAAATATATCCAAACAATCTCAATAATCTCTCCGAAAGAGGACGACGTGCTGTTTGTTTCGAACCGTAAATAGAAACCTATCGAATGTGTAATCATGATCGCATAACACGTTTAATACAAACTCATGTTTAATACAAACTCATGTTTAATACAAACTCATGTTTAATAAAAACTCATGTTTAAAACAAACTCATGTTTAATACAAACTCATGTTTAATACAAACTCATGTTTAATACAAACTCATGTTTAATACAAACTCATGTTTAATACAAACTCATATTTAATACAAACTCATGTTTAATGCAAACTCATGTTTAATACAAACTCATGTTTAATACAAACTCTTGTGATACAAATTCGTGGAATACAAGCTTATGGCATACAAATGATGTCCTGTTAAAGTGTGATGTTTGCGATTTGAATAACAGTGGTTGATGTTTTCAATCATTCCTCATATCAGGTGAGGTGTGAAACATTTGCCACTTGATGCCATTTCTGAAGAAGATCTTGAAGTTTGTCATTCACTTGTAAATAATAATGATGATGACGACGACGACGACGATGATGAGGATGATGATGATGATCATGATGACGATGACGATGACGATGACGATGACTATGACGATGACTATGACGATGACTATGACGATGACTATGACGATGACTATGACGATGACTATGACGATGACTATGACGATGATGACGATGATGGCGATGAAGATGAGAGTGTTTCATGAGCGTTTTTCATGGATGTATTATGTTCGTAGTAGGCTGGTTTCTATTTTATTCCTCTTTTCCTTCCACATATTATACATGTACAATGTTATTCCTCCTTTCCTTCCACATATTATACATGTACAATGTTATTCCTCCTTTCCTTCCACATATTATACATGTACAATTTTATTCCTCCTTTCCTTCCACATATTATACATGTACAATTTTATTCCTCCATTCCTTCCACATATTATACATGTACAATTTTATTCCTCCATTTCTTCCACATATTATACATGTACAATTTTATTCCTCCAATCCTTCCACATATTATACATGTACAATGTTATTCCTCCAATCCTTCCACATATTATACATGTACAATGTTATTCCTCCATTCCTTCCACATATTATACATGCACAATGCACAATGCACAGTGTACGTTGCTGTTCTTGTGTGCTTGTTATTGTTCAACCTTTTTGCCTATTTTAATGAAATTATTCTCATTATTGATTTCAAAATTTGTTTATCACTATTAAACTTTTGTTTGTAATTAAATTTATTTTTAATAATTTCCATCTGATTTTGTTGAACGCCTATAATACTTGAAAGCGAAAAATGGCTTCATTAAAGCCGAGAAAACAACAACAACATTTTAACGTTTGCTGTTTGTTGTTGCTGTTGTTGTTCAGGTGTTGATTGCAACTGATGGACAGTAATTAGAGGACGTCCTAATGCTTCCTTATTCAAGCCGGATCATCATCACCACCGTCTTCATCATCATTATCATCACCATCACCGTCATTTTAATTTTCATATTAAGTTTTCCATGTAAATGCATAAGTATGAAAAACTTAATCTCAAAGCTTCCAGTAGCTTAATAAATAACATAATTATTTTATCAACACGTCATATTTATAAATAACATAATTATTTTATCAACACGTCATATTTATAAATAACATAATTATTTTATCAACACGTCATATTTATAAATAACATAATTATTTTATCAACACGTCATATTTATAAATAACATAATTATTTTATCAACACGTCATATTTATAAATAATATAATTATTTTATCAACACGTCATATTTATAAATAACATAATTATTTTATCAACACGTCATATTTATAAATAATATAATTATTTTATCAACACGTCATATTTATAAATAACTATAATATTAATAATTATTTTATCAATACGTCATATTTATAAATAACATAATTATTTTATCAACACGTCATATTTATAAATAACATAATTATTTTATCAACACGTCATATTTATAAATAACATAATTATTTTATCAACACGTCATATTTATAAATAACATAATTATTTTATCAACACGTCATATTTATAAATAACATAATTATTTTATCAACACGTCATATTTATAAATAATATAATTATTTTATCAACACGTCATATTATAAATAACATAATTATTTTATCAATACGTCATATTTATAAATGCGTCATATTTATAAATAACATAATTATTTTATCAACACGTCATATTTATAAATAACATAATTATTTTATCAACACGTCATATTTATAAATAACATAATTATTTTATCAATACGTCATATTTATAAATGCGTCATATTTATAAATAACATAATTATTTTATCAATACGTCATATTTACTGATATTTATAGAACTAAATTCAAAACATTTAAATGGCGTAAATCTGCTTTGTTTAAAGTGCATTTTGTGGGCTGTTGTTCGAGAATAACTGGAATTCCATGATATTTCGTGGAGTAAATAAAGATTGATGATTCTATCATTACATCAGCCGGCGATACTAACAACACCATTATCATTGTCGTCATCGTCGTCGTCATCATCATCACTACCACCATCATCATCATCATTATCGTAATCCTCAGGAATCCATCTTAATGTCTTAATGACATAGAAAATAACTGGAGTGAGACTACCATGACATTCGTCGGAATGTTACCAACTCAACCGGAACGACACCAGTTTGTGTCATTAACACCCGCATGGCGCTAAAAAAAAAAGGTAAAACAAATGATTGTACTGATGGCGGTGACGACGACGACAGTGAGGCTGATGATGATGATGGTGAGGATGATGGTAATGATGATGATGATGATGATGATGATGATGATGATGATGATGACGATTGTGATGACGACGATGATGATGATGACGACTACGACGTTACAAACGAAATAGCGATAAACATGATTGTGATACAGCCCGTCACATTGAACTCGATTAAAAACACGAAATCACTTCAAAGAACCGTTGACAAATCACTCTACCATGTTATTCAATTCTCCGCTACAGGTAGCCAGTCAATTAAGGTGGACTTCCCTCACCTGTTACCATGGAAACACCTCTGGGGTCCTTCGTTAGGCCACCTCTACCGCTTCTTTGCCTTCCAGACGAGCGGTGTGGAAAGAGCCCGCGGGCAACTTAACTGGCTTTTGATTGGAAATGGAAGTCAAATTTTGATAATTACAAGGAGTTCAAGGAGTTCAAAAGTTTAAAGTCTCAGAGTCAGTGAGGACTCGGCAGGCGACTTTTGATTCTTCGAAGGTCTGTGTTGATTGATCGATTGATTCGATTGATTCGATCTCCGACGATTGATTGAAAGGATCGTTTGTGGACTGGTTGGTTCGTTTTGTTATTCAAAGTGCTTCTAATGTAGTATTGTGAACTCTTGTTATGTTGTGAAATGGAAAAATATTTTATTCAAAATAACAAAGTTAAATATTTTATTTTCATCTGAAATACTTTAAAACTTTCAACAACTTTTAACGGCTAAAATTTGCATTCTTCTCATTGGTTGTCAAGGGTTTTGACGTCATCAGTGACGTAACGATTGACGTGGAGTCGGATTGGAAGCTCCTCATTTTGACGTCATTGGCGTTAAACGGTCCAAAAATAACTTCGACATCAACAAAATTCACGATGATGATGATGATAGTAGTGGCGCCTGTTTATAAGGTTGTGATGATGATGATGATTATGATGATGGTAATAATGACATTATTAGCGTAACAATGTTATCACAAATAATATTGTCTTGAATAGAAGTTCTGGTACTGGCATGGCTGAAATTGTGTTTGAAAGTTCATCTGATTGAAATGGTTGATGGTTGAATCCTTGGTCCTGTGATCAACCGATTTAACGAGATATTCGTTTCCGTGATGCGGCTGATGATGATGATGTTGTTGTTGTTGCTGATGATGATGATGGGAGTCTCCATAAAAATCTGTTGCTTCTTTATAATTTTGACTTCCTTCTGTGTTTGAATTCCTAACTATGCTTTCTTTTTTCAAAACCTCTAAAAGTGTAAATTTATAAATATGTAATCATATACATTACTCCATAGATTAACATGATAGGAAACATTTACAAATTTAAATTGTAAAAATGGTCTCAGAATGAAATAACTTGATACCAACTTGGTTTCGTTATTTTGGTCTGATGTGAGCGTTGTTGCTGTTGTTGTTGTTTTTTGTGCTTGTGAGAAGTCACGCTGTCACAATGTAGAATAAACTTTGAGTTTTAAATGCGAAAAAAATAAACAGCAATAATTGAATCAATAAATTTCGTTTAATTAAATTAATTTTCAGTTTATTCACATTTTAACGTCATTATCAGTGTCTCAATAAAAAATACATTGATCATCTCATTGTTGAAAGTGATAATTTTAAATAATAGTTATTAGAAAATATAATTATTACTAAATAAACATACGCTGACCTCTGATTGGCTGGCTTCTTGCTGTCCTTCTTGGTCGGAGTGTGATCCATCAAAGGCTCTCTAAACCCTCTGGCAAAAGGATTGTTGTTGATCTTCAGCTGAGTGATTCTCTCGTTCTGATAAGCAGTCACTGCAATGAACGCAGTTTCAGGAAAGACGAAGGTCTTCTTGGGAAAAGTCTGCCAAAAGTTGTTGTTGAACGTGGAGTCCTTTGCCAGGTGTCCGTGACTTTGGAAGGACTCGGGAAGTTGGACGAGGTGGATGCGTGGAATGTACTTGTGCATGGAGGTCAGGATGAGCTGGAAGTGTGAATATATTTTGATAATTATTGTTCAGTTTAAGAACAGAAGGATTTGTTTTAATAATTTCGATAAATGTATTTAAATTTGCATATAAATTGATGCCAAATAATCATTTAAATGAATGTCAGGCCAATCATTCATTTATCACCAACCAAATGAAATAAATAAAAAAACAAATTGCTAAATTATTTTTATGTAAATAAGTTTCAATAAATTGAACAAGATTAATTAATTAATTATTGCGCAATCGTTGGACTTTGTTCAATAAGACTCACGTGACCAGAGATGTCTGAGAAGTTATTGGTCAACTTCAACTTATGGAAAGACACTGATCCTTCTTGAACCGATCTCTTCATCCAGTGCGAACCGAGGGAGGGTGAGTCAGGGTGGACGTAGAACCTCTGATGGGGGGCGCATGGAACGTAGAAGTGGTTGAGAGGAAACCTGAAGCTTGGAAGGAAAATGTCTGAAGCCTGATTGGTGTAAGAGGCACAGAGACTGACCAATGAGGACACGGCTGACGGAGATACATTGCAACTCTTTCCCTCGCTTTCCGTCTCAGAGAATTGCGTGGCTCTGGAGCTGAGATGAGAAGCATCTGGATAATTTGGCGGGAAGCCTGCAGACGGATAGATGCTCTTGTGCTGTGGTGATACGACGTAAGATGGTCCGCCGACGAAACTGTCAAAGTTGGTCGGTGCGTGCCTCGAGGACTGGGATGGATTGAACTCATTGACGTCGAAATCGCGTGAAGCATCGTAAGGAAAGCAGTTCTTTTCCCAATCCTGATCATCAACTCCTGATGGAATCCACCTGGAGTTGTGGTATCTGTATCTGAAGGCGTCCAACGGAACAACATCCATGATGAAGGCGTAGTTGGAATCAGGCCGTAAGCCGGTCAGGTTGATCCTTAGAGGAGGAAACATGCGCCTGCATGGATGAATAATTACTTCACTTATTAATAATGATTAAATTATCAATGTATTTCTTATTATTCCTTGGTTATAATAATGCAATAATATAAGAAAATATTCAGGAAGTTAAATTGAAAATTAATCCGGGTTTATCGACAAATAGAAAAAAAAGTCACCAGATCAGTCTCGAGGAAGCCTTACGATTAACAATTAATAAAATAAATGCGATCCGTACAATACTGGCCAAAATGATGTGCTGATATTCAAACAATCGAATCACCAGACACTATTTCAAGGTAATATTATTAATCATAATCACTCAACCGGAACGCATCCTACCTTCCAGACTTTGTGATGATCATTTCAGTCCCGAGGTCGTGAAACATTTTCCATAGTTGAGCATTTTCCAGCGACGCGGTCACTCCATCCAGGTGAGAACCAATTGCGTCACTTCCTGATGGAGTCTTCATTTCTTCCGACGTCGGTTTTGATGCAACTTGAACATTTTAATTGAAAATACTAATTATAACTTATAATATTACAACAAATAATTAAGTTAACATTTTTAAGTTAAATATTCTAAATTGGTGCAAGCTAACATACGCAGAACCTTAGGCACATCACAGAATTAATAAGTTGATGATGATATTAAGGGCCAAATAAATAAAATAACATACAATTTGTATTTATAAAAATCAATCCGAAAATAATTTACCTGGATGAGCGCGAAGACATTCCTCGTCAGTCGCAAATCTGTCATCGGAATGTGGAACATTTGATAAACCGTGTGCACTTTTTGCGCCAACTTCAGATGGAACCGCGGGATTGAAATCATCTTCGCGGTTGAAAAACATCTGCCTGCTGTGTTGGTTGTCATAGTGATAATCTCCGTAGAAGGCTGGAAAGACTGGAAATGTTACTCCGTTGTAAGGAGACCTTGAGGTCAAGAAGTGCTCCATCCTATGTTGTCCAAAGTCCTCTCTCAGAGAATAACTCGATATGTTGTTCTGCACCGTAGAAATCATTTTTTCTGATCAATGAAGTCATCGACTGATTGTCTTTTAATAGTCGCCAAGTGAAAGTTTTTTTTAAATGTTACCAGTTAATGTAACTGTCCATGAGACATTTAACTGTCCCCAACCACGCTTCATTGATTTGAACTCCAACAGTGGGCGGGACAGAAAGGTCATTGGTCAAATCTTGAGTAAGGTCAAACTGTTATTGGTCACTTTACGTCGCATACAAATGGACAAGATGCGAGCGGACACAGGCCAATGAAAAGGTGCGAAAAGTTTGACCTGGGCAGGTGCGTGATTTAAATTAATTTGTTAGTTGTCGCCAAGAATACCTAACTAATTATTGATTAATTGATCGAAATGAAAGTTTTAATCGATTGAGAAGATGTCACCAAACATTGTTAGCTCGCCACTGATTCTTCAAATTTCTACAATGTTAAGACATTTTGACAATAAATAGATTTAGTGAGGAGATTAATTTTTTAATTTTTCAAAATTAATATTAATATTAGTAGTATTACGTTTGTGGTATCCAAGTAGATGCAACATTCACGTCAGACAACTCCAGTTGACATACAAACAGATCGCCAACACTGATAACAATCTGACAATAAGATTTTCTTGATTTGTCACAAAATAACTGTTTTCGTTGACATTCAACTGTTCAACTTAAAAAATGCTGAAATCATTGAAACAAATTACACTCGCTTATTAACACATTTTACTTCAAAGGTACAACAGCATTTGTCGGCCGAGGGCCAGAAACAGAGGGAACAGAGTTTGGATAACTGCCGGGGGCCGAGTGTTTTGAGACCGCGTAAAATTGATTCTAAATTTTATACTTCATCAACATCAAGACAACGCAAGCAATAAGACATGTGTACAGATATGAGTAAATGCAATGTTGTGAACCAGATGGGCTGATGTTCGTTGTAAATTTTGACTATTTATAAGGTAATGTCTGCAACAAGCTTTGAGACATCAGGCTGTTTGTAGTTTGCATAACGAGTATTTAAATAATTAAATTATTAAATAATCCAATAAAAAAAATGTGTAGGTCTACAGTGTCGAGGTGTATGGAAAGCTTTAAAATCACTTCGTCATCTACGATGATTAATTAAGCGAGATTAATGTTACGCCATCAATTTTTCACTTTCACAGTCAGACTTCGCGATGACTGTGGTCGCGGACCTGAGGTTGTGCACCACTGTTTAATTTTCTTAATTTCTTTATTTTATCAACAAAAAACAGCAAAAAACCACACCAAAATATTAAAGACTCCCAAACATGGAATGAGAATGAATGAGTTCACCATGTCATTGTAGAGGTGCAACCATGCGTTCGACAGTCACAAATTATGAAATAAAATTTACATAACCCCTCCATAATGATGTTTTCTAAACCTGTGTTTGTACATAGTTGTAAGATATTATATAAATCCAGTACCAGTTGAGTAGCAGTTTGATTGCAAGTTGGTTGCAATTTGGTAGAGGTATCCTTACCTCCCCCCATTTGCCAAATTGCTTTCCAACCTCCACTTAAACTCATCTCAACTTTTGATTATTTATTTTCAAAAGCTTAATTTAATCTTACTAAGCACGGGATACCAGCAATTACAATAGATTTACAAATTGAAATCATTTGCATTCAAATGGGTCCTCCTTGCACTGCGGCATAACTTCTAAGCGGGTAACGTCATTTTGATTGGAAACCTGTGGAACAGATAAACTTGCAAATTGTAGCAAAACTTTCTGAAATTAATTTCTTGTTCTGACACAAATATGTAGTGCTTACATTCAGACGCGAGAATGTTTTTAGATGTTCACTCTTCGTCAAAATAATCTAATTAAATAACAATTAGCTGTTTAAACCATTTTAAGTTAGATCCATAAACATCCGTGAGAAAAAAAACAAAACGGGTGAGAAAGTATTAAAAATTGCTAGTTTTTTTTGGTAGCAGGTTTTTATCTCCTTCATTTATGTTCAAAGAACCCTGTAAATTCTTTAAAATAGCAAATAATTACCTGATTGATTTAATTAAAATTGTTGTCAATAATATTTTTAATATAAATCATGCTAAAATAAAAATGTAGAATATATTCCATATTACACAAGTATCTTTTTAATAAAATTCATTTTTCATCAGGAGAGCGATATTAAGAAGGGTCTGATTGATTTATTTGTAAACAAAGTTTCCCACCGACAATGGATATTTCGTGCCAACTAGTTATTGGACCTCCAAATTCCGGAAAGGCAAGTTTATTTTTATTACCAACAAATCTTACAGCAATTAAATATTTACCAAATATTTACATACATATTTGTTCTTCTGATGATCAGAAAATATATGTCACTGGAAAAATTGGAAAATGTCACTGTATATCATCATTTTAATTTTAATATCACAGTCGAAGTATTGCGCAGCAATGTCGAAGTTATATGAGACATTTAAGCAGGATGCAGCTTTCATCAACTTGGATCCAGGAGCAGATAATTTGGAATACATTCCCAATGCAGGTTTTCATGTTGTTGCATGTTTTAATTAGCTTGCAACACTTGAAACAACATTGATACATCTTGCTTTATTAACAGACATAAGAGAATTTGCATGCATCGAGGACTTTGCAGATGGAATTGGACTCTCAGCAGCCACAGAAGCTTGTCTTGAGTTTGTCTTCCTATGGATTATTTATTACACTTTAAATTTTAGTTCATGGAATTTCAAAATGTTTGCAGACTTCTTCTCAATAACATCGAGTGGTTGACAACCACTTTTGATTCTTTTCAAGATGGCACAGTCTTTATTGATTGTCCAGGTTTATGGTTTTGTCAGGAATGACATTTATTCATTCATAAATTGGAATATGTTCAAAGCCAACAACATAAATTATTGATATAGTTTCACAGAATAAGTACAAATAAATTATTGATATATTGTCACAGAATAAGTGCAAATAAATTATTGATATATTGTCACAGAATAATTGGTGCAAATCTTAAAACCCACTTTCCTCAACAGGTGTAACTTCAGCCTCTCATTCCTTCTCGATAATTTCGAGCATCGTGCACATGTTGGTCTCGAGGAACGTGAAGATCTGTTACACGTACATCATCAACCCACACATTCTCACCAATGAGATGGACGTGTTTGCAGCCTGTGTTGAATCGTCTCAAGTTTCTGAAGCTCTTTCAGTCAGTAGTTCATATCACATTAATTTATTTGTAAATTCTTATTTTAGTTTATTAAACAAAGAGTAAGCGGTTAAAACATTTTATAATTGCTTCGGATTAGTATTTGTTATTTGCCTTATTTTAGTAATTATTCCAACTTATTTTGGATTTCAAATAGATTCCAGGCATAAATGTTTGCAGTAACTTGGAAGAACTTGATGCCGAGCATGCAAACTTCATCCTCGAATGTTTCCAGTGGAACGTTCTCAAAGAGAGAATCAAGAAATCAGCAAAACACATCCCGAAAAACATGCTCGATGTCTGCTTTAAACTCGTGAATTCAGTGAGTAATCATTTATTATTACTAATCAATAATCATTTATTATCACTAATCAATAATCATTTATTATTAGTCATTCATTAATTACATTTTCATTTAACTTTCTTCTGAACATTTCATTGCAAATTAAAAGGAATGTTGTTTGTTTAATCGAGTAAATTAATTTGATCGGTTATTATTAATAATTTAATTATTAATTATTATTACTTAATTTATTTTTACTTAACTTTTTTTATTTATTCGGATTAATCAACCACGAATATAGACAATGTCTTTAAATTAATTGTAAACAAAGCATTATATTCAGAAATTCAGTTCCGAAACGACAGACGACTTTGGCAATGACGAAGGTGCCTTCATCCCGTTGGACGTTGAAAACTTCGAGAGTGTTACTGCAATCGATAATTTGTTCAAAATCATCGTCGACGACAAAAATGATTTGCACGATTACTTGGTAACCGAGGAGGAACACTGAAGTGATGTTGCAGTTTTTGTTTTGATAACGAAGTTGTTTAAATTAAATATAATTGGAGCTTATTAATTTAATTTTAGGTGTTGTTTGATTCGTTTTAATGTGCTGTTGTTGTACATTGGTTACACCAAAAAACCATTCTACCGTGCATGAGCTTTGTAATTTTCTCGAATGTGCTTTTTGAGGCATGACTAGCTGGAGTGAGGGATATGTAAATGTATTCAAAGACATTTCAAGATACAATTTATTACATTGAAAGATAAGTAATTGTTGTAAGATAATCTGAGCTTGACAATGATATTGTAAGGGTAATGAATTGTACACTGATTATGATTGGCTACAAGCAAGTACAAGTAAGGAAAAGATTTTCCATTGAAAAATTTCGTTCATTCGTTGATACTTTTTGTAACTTTCTATACTTTGAATTACACTTCGACACTGTCCGAGTTATAAAATAAAGTAACAGTAATAAAATAATTACAAGTCAACATGTTTTTACAAACATGTAAAAATCAAATTACAATTGAATCCATTTGCTGCAATTTTCAGTTTCTTAATCCATCTCAGTTTCAGCTGTTCTCATCCATGAGCAGGTTTTGGTAATCCTTTAATAAACAAATGATATAATAACTATTTAATATATCGAATATGTAAACATCAATTACAATACATTTATATTTTAAAGTTATCTCAAAGTAAATCATGAACTTATAAATAATAATTTTATTTTTTGAAAACATGCCCAAAATAGTAAAATTTTGACAACGTAATTTAAATTTTAGCTGCTGTTATTAATTAAATAGTAATTGTAATTAATTACACGAAAGTAACATTTACAATGATAATGAAATTTCCCCACTTTGTTCTTGAGAGAATCCAGTATCGTCTGCAAAATGTGAACAATGTTTGCAAATGTTGGTCTGAAGTTTGGATCGTTCGACCAACAAGTTACCATGAGGTCATGTCTGCAAACAATAACATATGTTGTATTTTAATTTAATTTTATTTAACATTAAGATTGTTTCTTTATGTTTAATTAATAAATTCATATTCAATAAATTATAATCTTATTTTAATTGGACTGAACTGAAATTTCTCATACACTGTAGCCATAATGAAATCATTTAATTTACTTTTAATTAAATAATTTTGTGAATTTGAAAACGATGAGCAATATTTAAAATTACATTTCTTGAGTGGCATAAGGAGGTCGTTCCATTCTGTGTCCATTCCTGAGGAGATCAAACAACTTCTCGATTGGAACTGATGGGTAAGGATTGCCACCAAATGTGAAGATTTCCCAAAGTAGGACTCCATAGGACCAACTGATGTGGAATTTAATTGTTTCAAAGTTGTTATTATTAGCATTGTCTTTATTATTATTATTATTTATTTTTATTATGTTCTTTTGTTCTGATTTTGGTACCAGAACATTCAAAGAAATAATTAGATGGATAAATAGTGATTAATTAGTGAATAATTCAGATGAGATTATGTTAAATGTCTTGATACTTATGACCAATTACTTAAATTCGAATAATTTATTATAAATTATTTTGTATTTTTCTTCTAAAAAAGGTAAAAACTAAAACTGTTAATTTCATAGCAAAACCTCTGAAGGTCAAACGATTATTACAAAGGTCGAATGATTAATTTTTGAACTTGAAGTGTTTTTTTGCAATAATTTCCTTAAAATGAGCAGAACAAATGGAACTTTGTTTTAAAGACTTCAACTTTTTATTTTTAAAAATTAACAAGAAAAAGTCGGGTTGAGATGCCGTTTTGAGGTTGATAATTGACAACTAAAAGCATAAAAACTACGGTGATTCATGCGTGATATTTAACTTTTTAAAATAAATATTTATCTAAGAATTTTATCGGTAATTGTTAGCTATTTAAGTATTAACCTACTAAATGTTATCAACTTTGGCAGACTCGTTACAGAGAAAATAATTAAACGATTAAATTTTGCTTAACGATTAAAACGCACGTAAAATGATAATTTTAAGGGATTTTAATGTCGCTTGAGAGGTTGAAAGTTTAATCAACAAAGCCACGTTCTGAGAAACACCGAAGATGTTTTGAAGGTTTTTGTTCATTTATCTACTTTTTGTATCTTTCGGCGAAATACGTTCAAACAAATTAGAAACAATTTAAGAATAAATACAAAAGTATTTCAACATTATTTTAGCAATAAACGAAAGATGCAAATAAATATAACAAAGATAATTTGTTTTTTAAATTACATTTTAATACAAATACTCACACGTCGCTTTTGGTAGAATACTTCATGTCAAAAAGCGTTTCTGGAGCCATCCATTTTATAGGGAGACGACCCTGTGGCAATGAAAATAAAATAGAAATAATAGTTCAATAAATAGAAATATCTTAAATAACTATATTTGCATTAATAAATTTATTGTTATTAAATATTAATTTTAAAAGCGTGTGACGACACCAACAAAAGTAAAAAATACAATAATAATCTTTATAATAATAACTAGGTATTTAGGTCGGGGTTGCTTATAAAAAAACGTTGTTAGTAATAATAATAATATTAATAATAATAATAATATTAATAACAATAATAGTAATAATAATATTAATAACAATAATAGTAATAATAATATAATAATAATAATAATAATAATAAATAATAATAATAATAATAATATAATAATAATATAATAATAATAATAATAATAATATTAATAACAATAATAGTAATAATAATATTAATAACAATAATAGTAATAATAATATTAATAACAATATTATTAACAACACCACAACAACGTCAACTTTTTGCACCAAAATTTTTGCTACAAAAATGACTTTCAAAGGTTTTCAAAGCGGACCCCAAAACCCTGGATGACTTTTGTCATTTTTCATTCATTGCTTCCTTCACGACAATCTGCATCCAGATTTAGCTAAGTTCCTTAATTGATTTGTTTATTGTTTGAAAGTTCAACACGTCTCCAAGGCCAAGTGGAACAATTAATATATAATAATAATATATAATTTTATTACTTAATTAGTATGCTTTTGTTAATGATTGGAATAAAACTAGCTTTATAATTAATTGATGTTTAAATTAATTTAAAAATTTCCAGTGCTAAAACATAAGGCTCCAGATTTCAGTTGGTGTTTTTAGATGTAAAAAGGAATGAAAGATGAAAGCCTGAAAGTTCTAAAAGCAGTTTAAAAATGCGTTCATTTATAAATTCACCTCATTGGAAATAATGCGCCCACATGCACAACTCATCTTCTGTTACCAATTAGGTCGACCAGTTGTTACGAAAATGGTGCTTTTTTAAAAACCTTTCTTTAAAAAAACCTTTTGTGAATCGGGTTTACCTTGTCAGGAGTCGAAAAGAGGGACTGAAACGCTGCAATGACTTTAGTTTGCTGGACTGCTGACTTTAATAATAATAATAATAAATAATAATAATAATAATGATAATAATAATAATAATAATAATAATAATAATAATAATAACAATAATAATAATAATAATAATAATAATAATAATAATAATAATAATATATAATAATAATAATAATAATAATAATAATAATAATAATAATAATAATAATAATAATAATAATAATAATAATAATAATAATAATAATAAATTGCATGTATTTCCGGACTAATTCTCTAATTTTGCTTCATTTGCAGGAGTAAATTAATCGAATGGTCAATCGTCAATATTGATAACAAAGCCAAATTACATGCCAAAACAAAGTAGAATTTAGTTATTAAAAAATTAATTTATTTTACTTTTGAAATGTTTACAAAAAGAAATTGGTGCCAGGTTATTTATTGCCTGAGTTTAAATACCCGACCTGTAGTCGTGGTATAAATTATTATCTGGGTGGCTCCACTCATAATGCGAAATTGACGTGGTTTAAGATTTAAAAGTCCAACAACATACCAAAAGTCATCTTGAAAAAATATGCTGAATAAAAATGAGATTTTACTTAAAATTAATTTGAACTTTAAATTGCTTTTCTTTGTAATGTTAACATTACCATTTTTGTTTTTTTTTATTTTTAGTCTTAAAAGTTGATTTAAAATTAAGTTCAAGTTAAACTTTAAACCGATTTAAAACAATAAAGAATAAAATTCGAAGACACAAACACTGGTTGTCTTGCGGTAGTAATCGTTGTTGGGAGTGTTCCTCGTCAACCCGAAGTCACAAATTTTGAGCAAATTCCTTTCAATGAGAAGAACATTTCGAGCGGCCAAGTCCCTGTGGATGCACTGAAAACATGGAGTTCATTGTACTGAGAAGAGAAGATATATTTCGATAACTAAATTGTCATGACAATGATAAAGAAGTAACTCTCTGATAAGAATTGGAAATAAAGCGAATGAATGACAAATATTTACACGTTGAAATATTAGTAAACATTTCAATCACCATTTTACTGGACAGAAACTCCATTCCTCTAGCAACTTGAAGAGCAAAGGAAATAAGATCGGTGTAGGCCAAAGTAGCAACAGAGATGCAGTAATCATCGTAAGGCAGAGAAGATACGAGTGTTGATGTTGTTGTACTGAAACAAGACGTAAGTTTGGAGTTGTTGTCAGTGTTGTTGCTGTCGTAGACGCTCGGAGATTTGTTTATCACGTTGTTGGCGTAAACAGTCGCGTCGGGCGACAGGTTTGTTGTTGTTGTTGTGTCAAATCCCTGGTTGTTTCCTGATTGGCTGTCGTTGTTGTTGTTGTTGATGTTCGATATGAGGTTTATAGGGAAAGTCAACTCAGTGTTGAATTCGTTCTTCACTTTCAACAAATTGTTGTTGTTGTTGTTGCTTCTCAACTCATTCCAATATCCAGATTTGGAGGGAAGGATTTCTCTTCGCGTTTTGTTTCCGAACGAATTGAACGAGTCGTTGCTGTTGTTGTTGGAGCAGATTCTCGACGGGGGAACGTCGTAGTTTGTCGTGTTTGAAGGACGATTTCGCTTCAAAAAGTCTCTCAGGTTGCCGTGGGCTGCGAATTCGACGATCACAAGGAGTGGCCCTGAGAGGACATTATTTTTAAACATTACTTTTTAAATAATATGTCGTAAAATTATTTATGAAATAGTTAACAAGAGTTTTGTTAATTAAAGAAGTTTTAAATTATTAATTAAACAAGCTTTTGAAGAATATATTATTAATGAATTATTGCAAGAACTTCGAAATTCAAGGAAGAAGTGTTTTTAATGATTTTAAAACCATTTTGAGTGCAACATCCAAGCAGATTGAGGACGTTTTCATGGCGTCCAATCAACTTCATGGTCTCCATCTCTCTCACAAGGTCACTCATTTCAAGGTCAGTTGCATCGTCTGAGAACAGACAGAGAAGATTAAGATAAAATATATTTTTCTTTCATAATGTTATATCGTTATCATAATATATAATCAATTTATTATTTATTATTATTATTATTATTATTATTATTATTATTATTATTATTATTATTATTATTATTAATTATTATTATTAATTATTATTATTATTATTATTATTATTATTATTATTATTATTATTATTATTATTATTATTATTATTATTATTAATTATTATTATTATTATTATTATTATTATTATTATTATTATTATCACATTTAAAAAAATCAAAATGAATTCACTTTAGAAGACCTTTAGAAAGGTATGCATCGATTTGTAACTTTTAATCAAATGCATGTAATGAACTCATTTGCAGATGCAGGATGTAAGATAATTAACGATGACAACTTAAGTGAAAGATGAGAAAAATAAGAATTTAAAAATAACAAGTACAAGTAAATCAATTACAAGTAAATACATCAATCGTGAAATAAATAAGTTAATCAAGAATAAATAAACTAATTACGAGTAAAACCAATGATAATAATATTAATAATTATAAAAAAATTAATTACCCTAAGTTAATAATAATGATAATGAAAAAGTAACCTTTGAGCATTTTGACAGCCACGGTAGTGGTTCCTGGTTTGTTGTTGATGCCCTGTGCCTCAGCCCTCATGACCATTCCGAACGCACCTCTCCCAGCTTCTCCTTGAGAAGCAGTCTGAGAAATTTCAATTTTTTTTTTTTAGAGTCGTTACTAAATTGGATGTCATCGTTGCTTGCGCTCTTAAAATCTTCATCTGTTTCAAACTTTCAAAGAAGAATGATCAGCTGACGATATGTTTTGAAAAAAAAATTAAAATAGATTCAAAATAAATCTTACAAGCAAATGGTTATTATTCATGGAGTTGAAAGTTTCAGATAAATTTGTAGGTCTTATGCCTGAAAGTGTCAACTACACTAAACCTTCACACTCCCTCCGTCATACCCACGAATATAGTCCATCTTTTGCCAAAACCACCCTCAAGCTCTTTTCAATAACATGTTACGGACCTAGACTGTACAACACCATTCCTTCATCTATCAAAAATCATACACAGACTGGACCATTCATGCTATTATATTTATTATTTAAATTGTCCTACAAATTGTACTTAGTTCGTGGTATTCTTGATTAAATGTTTATTTGACGTGTTTATTATTCGTTTTCTTAATTAATTGATATTTCAGGGTCAGCTTGCTAGCGGAAGCTTGCGTTTCCTTAAAGCTGATCCATGAGTTCTTTATTAATCCGTATATTGGTGTCTCTTTTGTTTGATTTGTTTTGTTCATTTTGATGATTAATAAAATTGCTCAAAAAAAAAAAAGTTTATTTGGAATAATTATGTAAGTACTAAGCCTATGAAATTTCGTCAACAACAACCTCACAATCACCATCAATAACAACAAAACCTAAAACAACAGGTGCAGGTGGGCCGAATGGGTAGCGTTCCTACGGCGGTATTATCAACAGTCGTAAGGTGTCGCGTTCGCAGCCTGCGAACCTGCCTACCAGGGAGCGCCCATGGGGGGTGGGGCGCTATATAAATGGTGGAGGGAGCGGTTAAGAAGTACCTCCACCAACCGGATACTTAAGTAGGGTAAACACAAATACAAAAACACCAACATCAACCTGGATCTCGGAAACTCCCATTTCTCATCAAGTGGAAGTTCATATTCTGAGGTGTCGTGAGAGGACAACCTACTCCTGGTGACTTCGATCTTGACGTATGGAACCACAAACTGGAACGAAGCTGCCGTGGTCGGCGTAGGGACAGGACTTCCGTCCAAGTGGTTGATCATCAGGTTGTTCTTGAGCAGCGAGGTTGTCGGAGATGAAGGATCCAAGCAGGAGGAAAGTCGGTTCAGTCTTCCGTCCATGCCGGAGTCCAGGAAGTCTCCTGTTTTATTTTGGGATTATTTTAAGAAATTACGAAATATTTAAAACAAGGGATGGTTGTTATTCGAATGTTTTATTTATTTCTTAAAGTTTCTGATTTGATTTATTTCATTTGTATTTATTTTTATATTTCGTAATTATAATATTTATTATATATTATACTTATTATTATAATCGACAAGATTCATAAACAACCAGGAAGCAATTTCCCAACCGCTGTATATGGAGTTGTTCTTGAGTACAACCACCTTCTTCCTTACTACAGGTGCCTGTTTCATCAACTTCCTCTTAAACAAGATGGCCAGTGGAAAAGCCACGACGAAGAAAATAAGGAGCGTCGTTACCGCCAAAACCACCCAGACGATTTGAGAAGTATACACTGGCGCTTCAACCTCTGCATCAACATTTTAACAAGATCTCTATTAATTTAATTCACTTTACGTGTTTATTACCTAAATAATAATAATGCCAACTTGCACTAAAACAAAACATTCACGCGAACGGCGATGAAAGCAACAGTCGTTACATTTCGTGTTCGCAACCCAGCTCGAACTTTCAGGTAGCGCCCTCGGGTAAGGGCAATATGTAAATAGTGGATCGATTAAGAAGTGCCTTCACATCCTATCCGGATACATAAGGCATTCAAAAAATCGGCTAAATACAAAAATAAATAAAAATAACAACAAATAAGTTTATTAAATTAAATTTAGATAAATTTATAAAAAAAATACAATCAATTAATCACCTTCTAACACGACAAGCCACCCTGATTGATTGCTCTTTCCCATGTGGTTTCCAATAGTACAGGTGTATTTACCTGAGTCTTCTAGTGACACGTTCATCAAATTTAAACTTTCCGTTTCTTTATCAATAGTTATCTGTTCGTGAGAACCTATGTTATTACACGTAATAATAACAATTACAACAACAATAATAGTAATTAACATAAAAAAATAATTAACTATATATTTAATATTATTAATTTTTATATAATATAAATAACTAGCAACAATAATAATAAACAAAAATATTTATAAAGATAGTTTAATAAAAATTACCACCCAAAAAATCTACCGACCCCAGTTTCGTTGCCCCATATTTGAACCGAGTGGTTGACCATGGTGCCGTTGTTGGTGAAGTGGCTTTTCGACCACCCCAGCACGTAGATCGGATCGCTGACCATTTTGCATGGAAATGTTACGTTGCTCCCCACAAATGCCGTCACGTTGGCAGGTCCGTTGATTATAATTGGCTGATGGGGAACTCGAGCTGGTGATTGAAATAATGATTGATAAATAAGAAATAATTGAAATGCTGATTGATATGAAATATGAAGTTAAGGATAATGAACTAACGGATGACTTTGAGGAAATAAGTCCAGTCGATGCTTCCGAATTCATTGGAAACGATGCAAGTGTAGTTTGCTATATCGTAGACTGTGATGTCTTCAAGGATTAATGTGTACTTGTGTTCCTCTCTTCTCGTTTGGAACGGTCGTTTCTGACAGTATTAATAACAATAATAATTTATTTAATATTAATATTATTAGTAATATTATTATTATTAGTAATATTATTATTAAATAATTACAGGCAATTATAATTGTGAAATGAAGACATAATTTATTTATAAATTGTAATCTAATAAATATTAATTAATTTAAATTTATTTTTGTAATCTGATTACCTATGACCACTTTCAGTAAATATTCGCATTTCCAAGCCCAGCTGAATATTTATTAATATATTGATAACAAAAAGTAATAATACACAATACACACTAGTCACTGAGAGTCAATGCGCATACCGCTAATAAATATTGAATAGGCTAATAGGTATTAAAATTTATGTTAATTTATGTGATTTACCGTTTCATCGAAGGGGAGGCCATTCTGAAGCCATTCAATTTTCGGGGTTGGATTTCCCTCAGCGGGGCAACTGAGGGTCACAGTTTTACCAGGTGTGTGGAACTCTGACACTGTCTTTGTTTTCTTAGGACTCCATGTTGGGGCCTCTTTTGCTGTTGTTATTTTATTATTTATTTTTCATTGTTATTACTATTAATATTAATATTTACTATTACTTGTTACTGCTGATGTCATCAATATTAATTCGAGTTATTTTAAAATAAATATTATTGTTAACGTTATTTGTAGATCAATAATATTTACAAATGGAATCTTATGCAATGTAAACCAAATTTTTGTACAGCTTTCTTAATTATCACTCAATTATTAAATAAATTACATGATTAATTAGTTAAATAATATTTACCTAAATTAATGTTATAAATAAAGTAATATCTATTAATTGATTAACAAAAGGGCTTCAATAGTTCACTTCTCAAGTCGGTTACAACTGGATTTGAAGTTCAGTTTATTAACTGGAAATATCCAGTTCAAATATTCGACAAAGATTTACGGTTCTTTGAATTGGTTGTTCTGCACCTTTTCATTGAAATAATTTTTAACATGCACTAATAAAACTACTAACTACTATATTTGCAGCTTGTAATAGTTTAGTCTCAACTAACTAATGAAAGAACGGATATAAGAATATGGAATATTATTTTACTTCAATTGTTTTTAAATAATAATAATAATAATAATAATAATAATAATAATAATAATAATAATAATAATATAATAATAATAATAATAATAATAATAATAATAATAATAATAATAATAATAATAATAATAATAATAATAATAATAATAATAATAATAATAATAATAATAATAATAATAATAATAATAATAATAATAATAATAATAATAATAATAATAATAATAATATATAATAATAATAATAATAATAATAATAATAATAATAATAATAATAATAATAATAATAATAATAATAATAATAATAATAATACTAATAATAATAATAATAATAATAATAATAATAATAATAATAATAATAATAATAATAATAATACTAATAATAATAATAATAATAATAATAATAATAATAATAATAATAATAATAATAATAATAATATAATAATAATAATAATAATAATAATAATAATAATAATAATAATAATAATTAAAATAATGATTAAAATAATAACAATATGTTATTTTAATAAGCCTCAAGTAAACTAACCATTGGAGTTTTTAACGCTCAATTTGATGATTTTCATCCTTGCATTGTCCTTCCAATCCTCCAAAGTGACGTCATTTGGAACGCAAAAATAATCTCCAGCATCACTCATTTCCAGTTGAGTGATTCTCAGGTTGGATCCTATTCTTTCCATTCTGAACAATAACAATAACAACAACAATAACAACTTTTGAGTTGTTCAAAGGATGATGAAATGGAGGCGAAAAATAAGGACAGGTGAAAGAAAATAAATTCTGAAGAATTATTTACAACTCCGAGATACATTCAGAAGTTTTGTGAAATTGAACTTTGAAAGCCATTGCAATCTTTTTTAAACCCGATGATCACAAAGAACAACAACAACATAAAAAGTGCGGCAACAACAGCAACAAACAACAAACAACAACAACATACGAACAATAACAAAATCAACAAACAGCAACAACATACAAATAACAACAATGGTCAAAATTGAACTTTCACAAGCCAAAGGTCAAGAAGTTGAAAGTCTAAAACCCGACATTAATTAATTAATATAATATATAAGTATAACATGAAGTATATAACAAATAATTAAATAATTAATAATTAAATTTAGTAAATCCATTCAACCGTAACAACATAATTAAACATGAACTTCCATTCCTAACCTGGGATCGTACATGAGCAGTGGAATGTCGTTCCTGAACCAATGAACGGGTTCGTTGAGGTTGCACTTCAGGGTCACCGATTGACCCGACCAGACCTGCTTTCTGGACACCCCATCGTCGTTGGGGCCATTTCTCCCTCTGGGGCTAAGTTGTTGGGCAGGTACCCCTGACGGTGGACGAAAGACAAATCATTAATTATTCAAGAATGTCGCGCTGTTTATGCACGTGACGTCATGCTGTTATGATAATTATCCATGTGTGACTAGGTGGTTACGGCAATAAGGCGATTGTTGTAAATTTGTTTAAATTAAAACAGAAATTGAGAATCGTTAACATTTATTATTCATATATTGACTTTAACTTTCGTGTAGCTCTTGACATTTGATAATTATAATGTTATTACGTAATTATAAGACTATTAACATAATATATTTAGCGAGGAATTATCCCTGACATCGTCGACATATGCAGAGATTAAATTTTCGTCTGCTGGGCATAAAATTATCATAAATTATGCAAATAGGGGTCAGCTCGAAACTGTGGGTTCAACTTCGAGCCAATTATAAAGGCTTTGTTGAAAGGTTGACGACGTAAAAGCCGAAACATGATACATGATTTGAATTCATACAAAACATGATACATGATACAAAACATGCGATGCTGCGGAATAAACTTACAACCACCAACAATGTGTAATACATATGGATATACGATACAACTGCACATAACAGGCATAACACAAAGCTATCAAAAATGTGGAAAACCAAGATCTTCGTAGCATAAGATACATAAATAAATTAAACAAACATGCGCAGACACAAACACGCACAAACATAAAGTAAACACGACCAGGTTTCGTTTATAAACACGGGTCAGTAGTCCAACAGTTGACGAGTTGAACTGACAGATTCTCAACAATTCTAAAATAAATATGCGCAACAATTTTATTTTTAAGCTTCAACAAATTTTAACTCTTGAATTATTTCTAATGTTCACACAGTTCCATTTTAATATAAGAAATTTAAATTATTACCATTTCCTTGGGATCAATATTATTCTTTTATTAATTCCAACAATTTTCATCATTATCATCATCATCATCATCATCGTCGTCGTCGTCGTCGTCATCATCATCATCATCATCATCATCATCATCAATAGCAATAATATTATTATTATAAATGTATTGCAACGATTGTATGACGTCACTGGAACGTGTAAAAAGGTTTCGTCACCACCGATGGAATTCCGTGCATGAGATGCATTAAACAACGAGTCGATGCATGGAACAACAAGAGAAGGACATGAATTATGCAGCATCAAGTCCTGCATTGTGCATTGTGCATTGTAATGATGCAATCAGGAAGATACAGTCAGTTCATCGTCCATGCACCATCCATGCGTGCATTGACCCTCAAATAGCTTTTCGTACTCAGAAGACTGGCTAAATACAAGTACAAACAAGTACATTTCATGGACTTCCGTCATTACTACCTAAGTAACATGTTCATCCATTCAGCGTCCATGCACAATTCATGCTTCATCCAGTTACTACGCATGCATTTTAGACCGCAACATTAATCTTCATTCATGCTTCGATTAAATATTTTTTTTTTCTGAATTAATTCAAAATATCTACAAATACGAGTTACAAGTATACTTCGTGACTTTCTCACAAGAAGATGACAACGTCACAAGATCACAAGATCACAAGAAGACAGCCTCGAAGAAGACAGCAAGACAAGACAAAAACATCTCGACATACAAAACATAGGAAGCATGCAATTAACTAAAGTTTCGATTGCAGTTTTAATTACGCAGAACGTGTAATTTCCGACGAGTGGGTGGTCCTTGAAAGAATGGCAGACGACAGAACAGGTGACACGTGACGAGGTGCTGGTCACAATGGATGTTCCCGCTTAATGGTGGACTCCTAATTTCTTGATGGGATTTTATTGCCTGTGCTTTAATGGCAGGTTGATCGGATTGAGTGGTTGGTTAGATGGTTGGTTGGATGGTTCTTTGGATGGTTGTTTGGATGGTTGGTTGGTTGTTTGGATGGTTGGTTAGATGGTTGGTTGGTTGGTTGATTGGTAATTTGGCTGTTCAATCACTGAATATTTCACGTAACACATTCAACATTCAAGCACCATCTGAGCACCCACATCGTTCTGCAAAACGTAAGAATTGAATGCACCAATCCAATCCACTACACGCACACAAACCACTACACGTCACGCACACAAACCACTACACGTCACGCACGCACATCATCATGAGTCCATAAGCTTCCAAAGTTCATTTTAAACTGGACTTTCAACGACGTTCATTCGTAGCTGAACAATTTCAACAACAATCGAACCTTGGAAGAAATCCAGAGTCAACTGGAACGAAGGAAAAGTGCACGGAGGAATGATGATGATGATGACAGTGATGTTGTTGCTGCTGATGACGATGACGGGTTATTGATGATGATGATGATGATAATGGTGAAGATTGCTGCATTAGAAGTTGATTTGAAGAGATGAGCATTTTAATTAAAGAATATTTTTTAGAATTAGATATTAATATGACTTCACTCGCTAATTAATTAATATGACTTCACTCGCTAATTAATTAATATGACTTCACTCGCTAATTAATTTATTTGTTTATGCCTAAAAACGCCGTCAGTGGCACCATTGTTTTTCTTTGGAAAGGCGCACTGAGCTTGTATTCATTCAGACATTCCTATACAGGCGCCATCACCATCACCACCATCCTCATAATCATCCTCATCATCATCATCATCACCATAGTCATCCTCATCATCATCTCCATAGCCACCACCAGTATCATCATCGAAGTTATTGTCTCGTCATCACCATCATCATCACCACCACGCATTATTTAAGATTTGAATTCAAAAGTCGGAAGCGTGAAATTGGTCGATGAATGACCGGTGAAACCTTTGTCATTCAAGACCACCATTGTGATGATGATGATGGTGATGATGGTGATGATGATGATGATGGTGATGATGATGATGATGATAGAGTTAGCAGTGCTGACGACGAGGATGATGATGATGACGATGACGACGATGATGATGGTGGTGATTATGATAATGTTGGAGGTGATGATGACGATGATGGTGACGACGATGACGGCGCTGACGTAGCGACGATGAAATCCTATGATGTTTTTCAAGTTACGACATTCTACAAGTTTTCCATCCTTACAATCACAACTCCAACATAGCAAAACAACTACATGCTACAACTTCACAAATTCATTGCACAACAAAATACAACAACACAACAACAACAACAACGAAAGGAGCAGAGATGCAACTCATGGTAATTATCCTCCTGCTAAACACGTGACATGTGATGACACATTTTCTGATCTCAAACATTTTCTCAGGATAAACTTGGAAGGAGGAATATTATTTATTAATGAATTTTGGTTATCATCACGTTCCTCCTCCTCCTCCTCCTTCATCATCATCATCATCGTCATCGTCATCGTCATCGTCATCGTCGTCATCATCATCATCATCGTCATCGTCGTCGTCATCATCATCATCGTCATCGTCGTCGTCATCATCGTCATCGTCATCGTCATCGTCATCGTCATCATCATCATCATCATCACATCATCATCATCACCATCGTCATCTTCAGCAGATCGATGCCACCAATAAGATGAAAGAAAGCTCATTTCATGCTTCAAACCAGGAGATTTTGCAGACACCAGCTAGTTGACATTCGATTGAATATCTTGAAATTATTTAATAATTTAATATCTATCAAAAATTATATTAATAAATTTTAATAAATATCATTATTAATGATTAATTAAATTTGTTCTTAATAAAATAAATTATAATTATTTATCTTTTAAAACGAAGAATTTGTTTTTAAGTGGCATCAACAGTTTTCATGATTTCTATGTAAAAAGATATCATTTAATTTACATTTATTATGAGCGAAATAATCGCAATTTGAATTTATAAATTCGTAACAAATGGAGGAGTGCATGAGAGATACTTTTAAGGTGTCATCTGACATTAACATGAAGAGCTTTTTCACATCGACCTTCCTCATGATCATCATCATCATCACCAACATCATTATCATGATCATCATCATCATCATCATTACCAACATCATCATCATCACCAACATCATTATCATATTCATCCTTCCCATCGCCATCATTAATATCATCATCACATCTGCGTCATCATCACCATTATCATCATCATCATCACACCATATTAATCTTCTTAATCACCACCACTAACGTCATCATCATCATCATCATCTTCACCACCGTTACAGTCCCTACAGTCGGTACCCTTAATTAACAACATACACGAACTTTGACCCTCCAGGCTCGTGACGTCACAGAGGAGGAGACACACCAGGGTGGAGACGAGCAACAACCCTCTGCTGATGATGATCTTGGCAGCCATCTTGTAGAAGAGCGGGAAAATTAAATTCGAATCTGTGAAAGCGTTACAATGATTTTCAATAAATTTTTAATAAATTAAAATTAAGAAATTAAAGTACGACTAAAAACAAGAAGAAACTAACATTTAACTATTTAAAATATTCTGAATATTAAAAACTATAAGTAATTAATAATTAGCTAATTAATTAAATATTTCAGCCAATCACTCGCTGAGTGTTCACTCATTTGATATGACTTTTGTCTTCTCATGTTCTACTCTCGCTTCCTCATCATCATCTCTCCACAAAATAATTGCAACTTTTAACCAATTAGTAACTGCTTCTTAATTTTGCTAATTACTTATTACTCGTTTACTTTTTACTCCTCATTTCTTCGAGTTTTTATCGTTAACTCGTGAATATTAAGCATCTATTTCTAATATTCGCATTTGTTGCTTTAAACGAGTCTAAATCATGAAACTCAAGACGAACAATCGATTGTCGCACACGAATCACAAGAGAGGAAATATCGATACTCTTATCAGGAATTTAGAAAAATTTAACTCACTTAAATATAATTTATTAACAAAACTTACTTGATTAAGTACTTAAATATAAATTAACAACAAGAGCAGTCAATAATGAATATAAATTAACAAGAAGAACAATCGATAACGAATTCACTGATTAGCACCTCCATGCACGTGTTAAACTGAAGCAAACAATTTTGAAAGAGGTGGCAATTGACAATAACAACAACATCAACAACATCAACAATAGCAACAATATCGGAAAGAACAACAATAGCACTCGTGAAACAATGCAGAATCCATGGTAACGAATGCAAGGCCGTTTCTTCTCGGCATTGAGGCAAACATCGAAACATACAAATGTTTAAGCAAACATGCAAACATACAAATGTTTAAGCAAACATACAAACCAGAACCGTTTCTTCTCGGCATTGAGGCAAACATCGAAACATACAAATGTTTAAGCAAACATGCAAACATACAAATGTTTAAGCAAACATACAAACCAGAACACCGTAATATCTATGGCAATCTAACCTTCCTGATCCAGGTAGGCATGCAATTCTATCGCACCTTCATTCCAGGTGAATGTTTCAAGCAATCAGATCTATCAAGTCAGTGGAGATAAAACTTCGATTAATTTTGAGGAAGTCTGATTGTGGAATTGGTAATCCTTCGCTTTTAAACCAGTTGATACAGGTCGATATATCGGATGGTATCGATACCTTCAATTAGGTAGCAATCTAGTTATGCTGAGTTCGCTCTTGTGTATAGTAATATCGATACTGCGTGTATCACATCATCTTCATCGTCTTCATCACCCCACCGTTGTCATCATCATCATCGTCGTCATAACGATCATTATCATCACCGATGCTACCATTGAGTCCATAAGAGCCATCTGAAAGCTGAGCAGACACGAATGAGAAGGGCTTGTGATTTTATAGTTCTCGTATTATTATTGTTGTTGTTGTTGTTATGTATTGTCGTTGTCGTTGTCGTTGTTGTTGTTGTTGTTGTTGTTGGTGATATGTATTATTATTGTGTGATGTTATGTATTGCATTAAGCTATGTTGCATAGCGTTGTATTGAATTTGTATTTACGATTTCGTTGAACTAACTTCAATTCATTTGGTGGCTGATAATTAACTTTTTTTTTATTTTATTATAGACTTAATGTCTAACTATATGATTATAATTACACATGTTATATTATCATCAATATTTTATAATAATTTTTACCTGCATAATTTTATCCTGGATGAACTTAGCATATCTGTCGAAATGGTTAATTAATTAATGTTAATTAATGCTTAATTTTAAAGTATTTATTTAATTATTTTATTAAAAATAATAAATGTTCAAACATCAACCAGGAATCCATATTTTAAAACAAAACTATCTTTAAATAAAATTCCGATGAAACGTTCGCCAGATGTCAGGATCGGTTGAATCCTCAGACATCCTCGAAACAAAACGCCATTCAATTAAACCTTAAATTTCAGTTATTTAAAGTTAATCGAGAATTATTTGCTTTTCAAAATATTTAAATAATTGTAAAAAAATTAGAATATTAAAAAAATATTTTATTCGTAATTTACGACTTAATTCTACTTGAGGTAAAATTCCTTTAGGGAAATTAAAAGGGGAAAATCTCCTGCGTCGCGTTCCTAGGATTTTTAAGGAACCCAGGCGCTACGCTTAAGGCGCCATCAAAATGAACTATTATTAATATTATTATTATTATATATTATTATTATTATTATTATTATTATTTATTATTATTATTATTATTATTATTATTATTATTATTATTATTATTATTATTATTATTATTATTATTATTATTATTATATTATTATTATTATTATTATTATTATTATTATTATTATTATAAAGATTTTTTTTTTAATTTGATTTAATTGTCACAGAGTCACATGCTATGCCATCAATTTTGACTAACACCTTGGTGAGGCCATTATTATTAACATAATTTATGTTAATGAGCATTCATCACATAATTTGAACTTACGTACCGTGCAGTGTTTCTTGTATTGTTTTTCATCGTAAGCAAGCGTTATGCCATGTTGTATGTTATACCATGTTGTATGATATACCATGTTGTATGATATACCATGTTGTATGTTATACCATGTCGTATGTTATACCATGTTGTATGTTATACCATGTTGTATGTTATACCATGTCGTATGTTATACCATGTTGTATGTTATACCATGTTGTATGATATACCATGTTGTATGTTATACAATGTTGTATGTTATACCATGTTGTATGATATACCATGTTGTATGATATACCATGTTGTATGATATACCATGTTGTATGTTATACCATGTTGTATGTTATACCATGTTGTATGTTATACCATGTTGTATGTTATACCATGTTGTATGATATACCATGTTGTATGATATACCATGTTGTATGATATACCATGTTGTATGTTATACCATGTTGTATGATATACCATGTTGTATGATATACCATGTTGTATGTTAAACCATGTTGTATGATATACCATGTTGCATGTTATACCATGCTGTATGTTATACCATGTTGTATGATATACCATGTTGTATGTTATACCATGTTGTATGATATACCATGTTGTATGTTATACCATGTTGTATGTTATACCATGTTGTATGATATACCATGTTGTATGATATACCACAGGGGTCTCAAACACGCGGCTCGCGGGCCGCATGCGGCCCTCAAAGGCATTTCATGCGGCCCGCTACTGCAAGGATTCTTGCAATGTTTGGCAGTACATATGCATGTGAACAATTTTTCTCATCCATGAAAGTTAACAAGTCTGTACTGAGGTCGCAGCTCACTAATGAACATTTGCAAGCAACACTTGAGATTGGTTTCTTCTCACAAAATCAAGCCTAATATTGATGCCCTTGTTGACGCAAAACTCTGCAAGGTCAGCAGTCAGTACAGAAAGTGACTGAAACCTAAGTTAACCAAATACAGATATGCCAAAAACGATACATAAATTGACTACATTACATTTGTAATAAATGGATTTTAGAAAGTTTGTAAAGCACTACGTTCTTGTTACGTTGTCTTGATTATTAACCTTTTATCATTTTAAACAAGTTCTGGCTATGCGGCCCTCGAGGAACTTTATAAGTCATCACTTGGCCCTCGGAGTAATTTGAGTTTGAGACCCCTGATATACCATGTTGTATGTTATACCATGTTGTATGATATACCATGTTGTATGATATACCATGTTATATGATATACCATGTTGTATGTTATACCGTGTTGTATGTTATACCATGTTGTATGATATACCATGTTGTATGATATACCATGTTGTATGTTATGCCATGTTGTATGTTATACCATGTTGTATGTTATACCATGTTGTATGATATACCATGTTGTATGTTATACCATGTTGCATAGATATTCCGTGGATAGATGTACGTGTTTTTATTTTCATATTTTGTTTCATAAAGATTATTATTCGCTCAACTTTGTATATGTCCTCTGCATGTTTGTAACCACATGTTTGCGAAACGTCGTTTTATGGTTGATTGATTTCATTTTCAATTCTCATTCAAACGCTTTTCCAGGATTTAATTTAAAAAAAATCAGGAATTCTCTGCTCGTCGACAAAAAAAAACGAGCGGGAAAAGAATCCACGGTCACGTGACCGTGTGAGATTACTGAGCACTTCCTGTCATCTCCGTCATGCGTGAAGAATGAAGAATAATTCTTGGCGGGAGGTTTTTATTCTCGTGGAGCAGACGACATTGCTCTGCTGCATTCAATTTGCTGCATCCAGAAATCCATTATTTACTCTTCTCCTGGAAGTATTTTCAAGTTGGCTGGTTTGATGGGTGGCTGGATAGAAAGATGGATGGGAGGGTGCATGGATGGATGAGTACGTGGATGAATGGATGTTTGGGTGGATGGGTGCATGGATGAATGGATGGATATGGTGATGGATGATGATCAAGGTATTTCAGGTGCTCATCCGAAGAAATAGCAATCGATCCGTGCAGATCCAATCGTTCCCACGATGACGAGTTCAAGAAAAATAAAAGAAATATTTTTGTCGGCAGGCGAAGTAGTTAGTAACACGTAGTTAACCTTTTCCATACAAAGTGAAGGCATTATAATAAATAAAAATTATTCGAGAATGATATCATTAATTAATTATTTAAAATTACGTTTATGCAATCTAGTGCGAATTTTGAATTAATTCCAAAGCACTCATTAATTTCTCATCAATTTCACTAAAAAAATTTCTTTGAAAACTGGTGCCATGGAAACACGAACGAATGAAAAATAATTGGAAACTTCAAAGTCGAACAATGAGGATAATTTGTGACCAGCTTCAGATGTTTTCCCGCCAAAAGTGTGCTTTTTGAATTCATTTAGTTAATTGTCTGTGATGTTAAGTAGATCAATCAATAAATTAATATAATAATTAGTCATGCTAAATAGTTTAATTATGCAGATGCTGGTTGTTAAAACTTAAGGGCTACTGTATACATTGTTGACACTCATTAACCACATCCTAAGGATATATCCCTCCAATTTGTATAAACCTTTTAAACGACTAAATTAAGAATTGGAATTTAATTTAAGATTTATTCCAAAATGCAAAACAATTTTTTACAAAATAAAATAAAAATTAACAAATTAAAAAAAAACAATAACACAAATATGATTATCGATGATGCTGTTATCTTATCTATAATTTTACTAGTTGTTCAAAATCAAATGACTTCAGAACTTAATATTCTATTTGAACTTCAAACATTTGCCATTAGTAAACTTTGTTATACAAAGTTATCGATGAGTTTTATCAAAATTATTGATAAGTTATATCAGAATTAATGATTAGTTATGTTAAACGTATTGCAAAATTTATTTAAAATGCGATAAAATGTTCAATTTATGCTTCAAAGCAAGTCTCAATTTTTAAGAGAATATTGATTCTGTTTTTAAATCTTGAAAAGTTGATAAAGTTGAGTTGAAAATATTAGATATTTTGCAAGATTTAAATAAATTTTCCAACAATTTTACTTTTTTTAAGTGAGATTAAAAATTAAAATGATTTAAAATTGAATATTTGAAGCATAATTTAACTGATTTAATTATTAATATCAATTATTTCGTATAAATCATTGTAATAAACCATTTCATTTTTAATTCCGAAAAGCCTATAAATTATTATAAGTTGATTTGTGAAATAAAAAAACATCAAAAAAGGCGAAAACAACGTGCGTGAGCCGGGAGTCGAACCCGGATCAATTGCTTGGAAGGCAACTATGCTACCGTTATACCACTCACGCTACAGACGTATATATGCCTCATATGCGACTTTATGTTTAGTCTTCACATTATCACAAGAATTAAACATGTTTTTTGTGATTAGTTTATTAAAATGTACGAATAAAATTATTTCGAGATTTAAAAGATTTGCACTCATATTTTAGTAAACCAGAATGAGTTTCAAAGGATTACTTGTTTATTGAAGGTGATAATTTTCCTACGTAACAAATGACTGGTCTTAAACGAAGCAAGAAGGTGATTTCCTGAGAAAGATGGCTGGATGTAAAATGCTGAGTTGGACATTACAGATGCCTATGAATTTATAAGTTGGAAAAATAACTACCGCAATAATAATAATAATTATAACGTTTCAATAATTATCGTAATGACAATTCACATTTAGGGACTTATAACAAGCAAGAGTAATCGATACATTACTAATTACGAGTAATTAGATCATCATCAACAACAACAACCACAGCAACACTGATGGCCGCAAAACATTCCAAGATAAAAGCTATCCCCACGTAAAGACTAATTACTTGAACTCGAAGGTCAATCGGTGCTCAGTTAAGGTCATTGGGTTATTAAATGAAGATAAACTTCTCCTTGTGGCAAGCTCTGTCTTTGGTTTCGTTTAGTTTTTCAGAAAAAAAAAACATTAAAAAAAATCAAAAAATCTTTTCTTCCGTTTTCACGAGCATCTGGAAAGTGATGAATCATTTCTAAGGAAAAAGATCCCACCCTCCGCATGCAGTCACTCCAGCACTTGTGGCCATTTGTAAATATTTATATAATAAATAAACAAATTATTTATTTATTGATGCTTACTTACAGCATTAGTATTAATTACAATATTATATAACTATCAATATTAATAATATTAAATGTATAGGTACTATTATTATCCAATAACTGCCATCTGTTTCAGGATAACAATAATAATGATGAGGTTAATTATAATAATTATTATAATAATAATTTTTAACTTCATTAGAATAATTGTAATAAATTATGAATGCCACAATCTCGAGGGCACCGTTGAATCTGGTGCCGTGAAATCCCATAGGTCCACTTATCTGTGACGTAAGTGATAGAAGAAAAGTTTTTTTAATTAAAAATGTTTTCATTGAATCTTAAATTAACAGAAGTGGCTCCTGACTAAAAACTTAATTAACCTTTAACTTTTAAATCACATACCCCAAAACACCCGCAAGACACGTGATGTAATTGGTGCTTCATAAACAACATTTAATGCTAGTAGTATTTACTGTGTTGTATGTGCTGTTATTTAAAATTATGTAATCTCGGCGAGAATAATAAAAAATTATTATTATTATTTCCAATATAATCACGCGACTGAAATATCCCTCAGTCCTAAAGGTGGCATTGGAAAAGCAAAACCTGCGTGAGCCGGGAGTCGAACCCGGATCAATTGCTTGGAAGGCAACTATGCTACCGTTATACCACTCACGCTACGCCTGTCGAGTTGTTTAAGTTGTCATGAATTAAAGAAAAGTTGAAAGTTCATATTCATGTTGAGGCTGTTCTCTGAATGGTTGGTGTCATGCGAGCTATCGTTTGAGCTGCTGTTGTGCATATTTGGTCTTACCTATGAATAAGGCACTAAAACATTTAAAGAAATAAAAATGCAAACATTAATAATGATGATGAAGTTAATAAAGAAATAATAATACTAAATACCTCCTTAAAGACACTCAAGTTGTTAACGATTTCTGGCCAAATAATGGAAAAAAGCCACTACGATACTTATAACACGTATAGGGTGTTTATGCAATAAATTTAATTTAATATTTATTTTTAAATTTAATTTAATGAAATTTAATAAAATCAGCTTCTTAACGCACCTTAAATAATTTATTTATCATCTCTCAATCAAAAGTTATTTAAGTTTGACTTTACAAACAAACTGCATATACAACATTTGTTGCAACATTTTTTACCCAACCCTAATCCTAATCAAAACAGTATCCTAATTTGAATGTCAATCTGAACATTCAATCTGTTTCTGCATATCCACATACATTGACATTCAGAAAGCGGTAACTGATTGATCCTATAAATTTGTTGTAAAATAATAATAAATTAATACATAAAATTGTTTAAATTTATGGCCTTTAATTTTTACATTTAAAGCTTTGGGTTAAAATAAATATGATTGCAAACAGTTAATATCTATTTATTTATAAAGTTTATGGATATATTATCCGAATAAAGTATTATACATTACTACGCATTAGTGCAGGGTATCGCATCGGTACCGATATTCACAGTGTATTTAGGGTTAGATTAGATAAAAACAAACCGTTCAAAAGCCAAGATTATAGAAACTTGTTACAAACTACTTATAAAATATTGTTATAATTGTTAAAAATATTATTGTATTGTTACAAACTACTTATAAAACATTGTTATAATTGTTAAAAATATTATTATATTGTTACAAACTACTTATAAAATATTGTTATAATTGTTAAAAATATTATTATATTGTTACAAACTACTTGCGTTCCTCTTCTGCGTCTTCCGATGTTTGATTGTTTCGTGTGCTTTGAAGTTATAATTGCAGAGAACTTAAGAAACACTGTGTCGACATTGAGTCGTTAGTTAAATCCATTGTGGGAATATTTCACAATAATTGCTAATGAACATTCAAAAATGAGATGTAATGAATATGGGAAGCTGGTATCACTTGGAGGTTCGTAAGCCTCAACTTGTAATACCTCCAACCTCGTCAACCATTTGAGTGGTCATCATCCAATTTCCCTAAAAAATGTGGAGTAGACTAAAGTGGAGAAAAAAGTTGTCGGCATCACCAGTGCAGTGACATCATCAGGCGCAAGTTCAAAGCAGCCTACTAATGACCATGCATTTGATAAAGCAAAAGTTTTGGACTTACGTGACAAAAACTGAATGATAATTAATACACTGAGACACAGGCTGATTGCAGAGTTCATTGCTCTTGATGGCATGCCGTTCGATATGGCTGACTGTAAAGCAAATTGCGCAAGCCCTGGAACATAGATATAAGTTGCCAAGTTCAAAGCATTTCAGAACAACACTGATTCCATGTATTTAGCAAGTACTATGTGCTAAGTTGAGAGCATTACACGTGAGAAAGGTGTTGACTTTGTAAGTTTCACATCTTCTCTGTCTGGACTATTCAATGTACAGATTCACTACTAATGCAATGAATGATGCTCACACATACTGCAACTTAGTGTGTACAAAGCTCTCAAGGTGCAGAAATATTGTCGAAGATGCCCAGAATGCAATTTACTATGTTGACAAAATTATGTTTTAGTTTCAGTCTCCGTTGTTAAGTTCCGCAGTAAAATTAGTAAAATATGATTTCATGGGTACGTACTTTGAATTATTTGTTAAGTCATGATTTTAATTTTATAAGACTTTATACATTTTATAATCTTATAGAGAAAATAATAAATTATCGGTATCGACCTATACTTCATTCATAAAATATCGGTATCAAAATATCGGTAAAAAGCCATATAGCTCGGACACTAATAGACATTGCATTAATTAATATATTATGAATCTATTACTAAACATTGCTTTAATTAATAAATTATGAATTTATTACTACACATTGCATTAATTAATATATTATGAATCTGTTACTCCGCATTACGAATGTAATACGAATAACGTATTCGAATGACGAAACATTTTCAACGTAACGAGGATTTAAGAGCCATTAAAGTGAGAATTTATGAATATTGAAAGTAATTGAACTAAACTGATGAGCTCTCAGTCATAACTCATACGTGGACAGACTCTGAGTAGCACAGGTTAAACCTTCGTATACCTGTATTAATACGGTGATGATGACGACGGCGATAATGATGATGATGATTATTACAACGATGACGATGATGATTGTGGTGATAATGATGATAATAGTGATGATGACCACTATTTTGGTCAGAGATGCGACCGTTAGTTAATTAATGATGATTAACTAATTACGATGGAACCGTACCTGCTAGCAGCAACATCATTGATTAGTCATTTGTCATCAGTCGAGAATTAAGTGATGATGATGATATTAATGACAGCCATCTTTATGAATGGTGATTATGATCATTGTCATCTTCATCATTATCACAATCACCAATATTTATTCAATAATCATTAATCCAGAATGATAAGCAATCCTGCGGCTCATCGACAGAAAGATAATAAATATTTGGCATAATTAATCTCCACGCTTGATTGATGCAATAAATAAATTTAAAAAAAAAACATAATAAAAATATTTGCATTCCGACATTAACAGCAATATCAACACGAAGTCAAACAGAAGTAAACAATTGGAATTATAAATTGCGAGGAAATATAATTACTAAAATAAATATCTGATGTTGATGTTGTATTCATTATTCTGTTCATCTGTTGATAAAATAAAATTGTTATGTTGATACTAGATTCATTTATCTGTTCATCTGTTGATAAAATAATATTGTTATGTTGATAGTAAATTCATTTATCTGTTCATCTGTTCTTGAGAACAAGTTGTTCGTCCATCCTGAAGATTTTGAATCGCAGATCTTTCCTTAGACTTGTGAAGTGTAAAAGTAATCTTCCACATTAATCACTTCTTAATCTAATATTTTCAAAAGCAAAATTCTCCTGATTAATATTTTAGAAATATTTTTTTCTAAATATTGACGACAAGATAATTTGAAAATAAATTCGACGTATTTTCTTGAAATAATATAAAAGTTTTCCGATAATGTTCTTGTAAATATCATTTAAATGATTTCAATATAGTATTTATATATAATAAACATTGCTGTTATCATTTATTACCCCCGATAACAATATTAAGAAGAGAAATTCCTTTAATCACACAGAATGACACACGCAGATAATTAGATATTTCCTATAATTATTTAACACAATTTAATATCTTTAATAACAACAAATTTAATGCAACATAATAACATAAAACGAAATGCATTGAAGGACAATTAGTACAATTAAATACAATAAAATACACTAACATACAATAACATGCAATAACATACAATAACATACAATAACATGCAAGAACATACAATATCATGCAATAATATACAATAGCATACAATAACATGCAATAACATACAATAACATATGACCAAATACAACGACATACAATAAAATACATCGTTGGCTTCCCCTTCAAAAGCCATAAATAAACTGCTAGCGGTTCTCTCGACAAACATTTGCTTTGCTGCTTCTCTCATCTCAGCAGAATAATAATAATAATAATAATAATAATAATAATAATAATAATAATAATAATAATAATAATAATAATAATAATAATAATAATAATAATAATAATAATAATAATAATAATAATAATAATAATAATAATAATAATAACAATAATAATAATAATTAATAATAATAATAATAATAATAATAATAATAATAATAATAATAATAATAATAATAATAATAATAATAATAATAATTAATAATAATAATAATAATTAATAATAATAATATAATAATAATAATAATTAATAATAATAATAACAATAATAATAATAATAATAACAACAATTACAATAATAATGATAATAATAATAATAATGATAATAGTAATAATTATATAGCATCAATAATAATAACAATAATATATTATTATAATATATATAATTTAATGTGTAATAATAAAATTAGATTATTTATAATAAAACATCATCACCTTAATAATAAACAGAGAAGTAACGACCATGACGATGACAATGACGACGATGAAGACGCATATCAAAGATCTACAAAGCGTTTAATTCTGTCGGCTCAACAATTGCTTTGGAAACGATCAATTGTCCTTAATGAACAAAATGCATCATTCTTGTTTATTCCTATTTACTTATTTGCGGATTACAATTCTCATGTGCCTCAATTTTTATCAAATCATTTTAATTTATTAAAAAATGTTAATCTTAAACGGATAAATATAGATTTTATTGTATGCCAACATTTGAGAAAGGAAACGATAATTACAAAACCATAAAAAAACACAAATGACTCTACTTGTGAGCATGTTAACGTACTTAAAATACAAATATTTCACTTAACAATGTTTGGAACTCGAATAAATATTCAACCTTTCATTTGAATTTTTTAAATTGTGTAAAATTATTTGGTAGCACCTCATCAAGTAGTTGTTTCGCAGGTGATCTCAGGTGTAATAAGTAAAGATTTCAAGCTGTTCCTTTTCCTACTTTATTGAGCCTATCAATTGCTATTCACTGATCCAACGTGGCATAAAGTAGCAACACATTCTCAAAACACCTGGCCTCCTCCTGCAATAAATTTTGGAGGAATCCAACCCATCCAGAAGCACCAGAACCACCATCATCTTCACCATCACCACTATCCAATTTCCAACACTACCTACCGATCTTATGAAACGCAAGTAATGATTCCAAATCAAATACATCTGTTCTTATTTCCAATACTTCCTGGAACACCATCAATTCAATGTTTAACCTTGAAAAACAACATCCATTTGTCTGCCATTGTTTCTCTTTGCCAGGTAAAATTAAATCTGCCAGGTAATCAAAGTGGAACGATTGGGTGGCAATTTTTGAGGCAAGAAAAAATGTCAGCGAAAGATTTATATTAACATTATTTAAATAATATTATAATTAAATTTACAATAAAAATAGTTAATCAAATACAAATATATATTTATTTATTTATTTTATTAAGTGGGTAGAGGACCGAAGCCTCTTACTATCAAACAGCAAAACATTGAGGAAATAAACGAGTGGTTCAATCAGTAGTAAACTAGAAAAGGAGACAGGTCATATTTATTTAGGAGGAAGCTGAAACGACTGTAGGTGCTGAGACAATGCTATTTAGATAGATTATTTATAGTTTACAAATATATTTTTGTGGTTGTCTTGCATGAATAAATAAATTATGATAATGAGATTCAAATCTCATGTAGGTAAGTAGTATTTAAACACATGCTTATAATGCAAAAGTGATAAATGAAGCACCGCAATTAGATTCATTTTTTTGTGCTAATTTCTTTACTTTTAATTTCATTCATGAAATATAATATCATTATTATTTAATAATTTATAATTATTTGAAAGTAACGGTATGTTCATCATCACCAGCACCATCGTCATCGTCATTCATTTTAAATTTTGTTTATCGAAATCTTGCCAAACATTGTTGGTGTCGTCAGAGGTTCTATAATTAGTAACATTCCATATTTCAATTATTTGCTGACGTTTTAACTCAAAATGAAAATGGAGTTAGAGATTTTTGATTAAAAAAAAAAGAATTAAAAAAGTAAATAAATAAAAAAAAGAATTTTAAAATTGCCTTTGAGAAGGTTTTGGCGGGTCGAGCGCAAATAAAACGGCGCTGAAGACATAAACAAGTGCTACTTCCTTGTTCTACGTCGATGACATGAGATGATGCGTGTCGTCATTATGACGTCATTATTTGCATGGTGGGGGTGATGACTATGATGGTGGCGAAGGTGGTAGTGGTTATGTGGTGATAATGATGTCGATGATGGTGATGATGATGATGGTAATATATTTACAAAAATTAAGTTTTGCAATTAATTAATTTGACAATTAATAAATGTTACAGATTAATGTTGTACTTAATATTACATTATGTTTTTA
>JAJTWR010000314.1:3150000-3167500 GCA_021613335.1 Whitmania pigra
ATTACAATATACAAGATTTAAATCTAAGCGGATGACATCTTGGGGCAGAGAATTTCAGTATTTTCACGATTCGATTGATGGAAACATGGAGCTTGTGGATGGTGGAACATTTGTTTGGGCATAGACGGAGATATTATTATTATTATAATATATTTGAGACGGAGATTATCAATTAATCTAATGTAATTTCTTTTGAATTATTAATTTAAATAAGCGATCATTGCAGTATGTCATCGGTTAACGATCAAGGAATTTTAATTAAACACGCGATCAACTGATCGACAACTAATTATTTCATTATTTCGCTTCAAATATGCTTCATTAACTATCTCGCCAATTTAATCAACTTACGATTAAACAGATCAACCAACTAGATGATATTGATGATGATGATGATGATGACGATGACGATGACGACGACGACGACGACTGATGTTGATAGAGAGGAGGAGGAAGACTATGAAGAAGATTGCTGTTCGTGACACCGTCAATCCTACATCAGCCCCTTATCATCGATGGAATGGATCAAGCCTTCTCCACAATATTTCCCAGCATCACATCCATTACTCATTTCCGCGATGCTCACTACAGCTGCTTGCATCCAACATTTCCATCCGTCCATACGTATCTCAGTTACAAGAATTACATGAATATCATCATCGTCATCACCATCACCATCGTTGTTATCGTCTTCACCATCACCCTCACCACTGTCATCATCATCATCACCATCACCAATGTCATCATCATCATCACCATCACCAATGTCATGATAATCATCGCCAACGCCAACCGTCATTTGGTCGGAGTGTTGGTGATCACGAATGATCAACAATTTCAGATACGTGCGTACATCATTCCAGGTGTTTCCATGGAAACCAAAACAAAAAGGAGACGATTAATCCGTATTTCATCCAGGAGCGATGACGATGATGAAGACAATGATGATGGTAACGATGATGATGATGATCATTAATATTATTATTTTTTAAGAATTCACGAAGTTTATTTTATAAAAAAAATAAAGTGATCATAATCATTATCACCATCAACGTTACCATAATTATGCAATAATAATAATAATAATTATAATAATAATAAATAATAAAATAAATAACAATAAATAATTTTTGTTAAAATAATAGTAATTATAATAATATTAATAAATCCTTCGTTATTAGTTATGCAGTTCATAATTATTACAATAATAATGTTATTATCATACTTACATCATTATGTAGTAGTAGTAGTAATGTTATGACAAAGACGACGATCATCAATGGCAGTCGAGCATAGATTGTTATCTATGATGACAATGATGACGATGATGATAGAGTGAGCAGGGATGATGACGATTGTGATGACGATGATGATGATGATGATGATGCATGATGATGATGATGGTGATGATGATGATGCATGATGATGATGATGATTGTGATGATAGAGTGAGCAGTGATGATGATGATGATGATTGATGATGATGATGATTGATGCTGATGATGATGGATGATGATGATGATGATGATTGATGATGATGATGATGATGCTGATGATGATGATGATGATGATGATGATGATGGATGATGATGATGATGATGATGATGATGATGATGATGATGATGATGCTGATGATGATGATGATGATGATGATTGATGATGATGATGATGATGATGATGATGATGATGATGATGATTGATGATGATGCTGATGATGATGATGATGATGCTGATGATGATGATGATTGATGATGATGATGATGATGATGATGATGATGATGATGATGATGATGCTGATGATGATGATGATGATGATGGATGATGATGATGATGCTGATGATGATGATTGATGATGATGATGATGATGATGATGATGATGATGATGATGCTGATGCTGATGATGATGATGATGATGATGATGATTGATGATGATGATGATGATGATGTGATGATGATGATGATGATGATGATGATTGATGATGATGATGATGATGATGATGATGATGATGATGATGATGATGATGATGATTGATGATGATGCTGGAGCGGTGGTGAGGTGTCGTGCAGTGGGCACACGATCGCCTATAAAAGCGTACAGTTGCATCGACGTATAATCACCCGTTGTTATGGCCACGTGACGTCATACTTCTTACTACGTCATCGGTCGTCTGAATATCATTATAAATAATAATTATTATCATATTAATAATAATAACAATTACAGTAATAATTACTGCAGTACTTACCAGCACTTGTGTCGTCCTAATTTTCGTCGATTCTTTGCAGACAATGTTTTGAAATACTTTGGATGAGGTGGGTACTTTATATTTATTTATTTTCATTTGGCTTCATTTTTTTCTTCTTCGGAAAATATGTTGCTTTTTGTTGATTTCAATTCTTGCAATTTTTCTGACATTATCCACCGCTAATTATTATTTGCATTCTTATAATTCATTTGTGATGGTTTTGAGAGGCCTTATATAATTATCTATTACGAATGATTTCAATTAATAAATTATGTTTGATTTGTGTTAATTTTGAACAATTTGTTTGGTTTTCCGAATATATTTGGTTTGGTAGAATATTTAGTTATATACGGTTATAATTACAAGAATGATATAATAATGATATAATAATCACAACATTACTACTCACATCGACTCCAAAAACGTTTCTACGGAAATTTATACAGCGCATGTTTCGCGTTAAAAAAAAACTTACTTAGATTAAAATATCACATGAATTTATCATCTGCTTAATATTAATAAAAAATAAAAATGAATAATAAATCGTTAATTAAAATAAAGTTATGAAAAAAGCCGATGACTTGCGAGAATTAATGCTGGCTTTCAGAGCGAGGTCTTAAGAGCTTATCAAACACGTCTGAGTGCCTCTGCTGGAGTTTCAACACCAATCAATCCCCGTGTACGAGGAATATTTCAAACCTTCCAACCACAACATATTTCCTGTTCTTCTGCCAATAACGACAAACATTTCCAAACACCTTTCACTGTGTCTGGTTGCTATGTCTTCGAACAACCACGCCAATGTCTCGTTCGATGTGTGCACCGATTTGTGAAGCGGGAGTTAAACAGGCGATGTGTGTTGTCGTGTCTGGAAATGTTTCTTTTTCGGTGGATATTTGGATAATAACTACTATTGTGATTACTGTAACTAATCGGTAATTAAAGGATTCAATTTATCCCACTTGATAACAATTTTTAACAATTTCTCATTCGTTTAAATATTTTCAGATTGAAATTTATTTCTAAGAATCAACAAATGAGAACAAATCTCCCGCGAAGAAAACATTGAAATGTTTGAAAGAATTGTTTGAAAAGGAAGAAACTTAGGGATTTCAACATTTGAAAATGTCAGAGGTTTGCCTCAAACCCAGCACCAGCAGCTCAGCAACGAAGACCACTCAAGACACGAAACTCTCGACGGTTCTCAGTAATTCCTTCGACGTCGGTGACGGTAACAGCTCAGAAACTGATCGACTCCTGGGAAATGAGAGCAAGCCGAAACAGTTTCCCAAAGTGAGTAGCTCAAAAAAGAAGACACGGAACAAGTTCTTCCCCGTGAGAACGTTCAGCGGGGGAGATGAACAGACAATTTCCAGGCCCAAGTTTCCGAGGTACCCTGAACCGACCTTGAACAACCTAAGGTCCGGATTCAGACCCCAGTCTCACCCTCACCTGGCCACTCAGTTCATATCTTCAAACTCATTCCAGGCACTTCCGTCACTCAAGTTTTCACCTCCGCCTCTTTTTGAGTCTGGCAGTGCCATGGAGACGTTCCTCAACGAACCCTGCCAGCCTTCTTGTGCCACCGGAGATACGATGAATGTGCCTAAAAGAACGACTTGCAACTTATCATCTCTGTCCGCCACGTCTCTCGTCAGGAAGGATCAGACGGAACTCCTGTCGGACCCTGACAAACAGCAACTACTTTTCAATAGATGCCACTCCGACGAAACAGGAAGCAAAAGCGTCTCTTCTCCCGTTTCCACTCAACCGTTGCATCTCTCAACCTCATCTCCATCGACCTCGGTCACGTCCAGCTATCAGAGTTCAAGTATCCACCAACCTCTAGTGGATGTTCAGGTGAAGTTTTCAACCGATAATCTGCTCAGCGAAATGTCCACTCAAACAGGAAAGCAGACAAACTTTTCCAGTTTCTCTTTCAACTCCGCCACTCCGTCGTCTGTCTCGAACGTCCTGGCTCCACCGACCCTGACATTTTCGCACGCATCGGCCAAATTCTCGGCCTCGACAGATTATTATTTCCGACAACAATCATCGTCGTCGTCATCGGCATCGTCGGCTTCTCGACAGCCGTCGGCACAACAGCAGGCCAGGTTCGTGAGACAGGATGCAGTGACCTTCAGCATGCCATCTCCGCTTTTTGGCCCGAATTACGCGGCCGCATCTCAGGATAGCAACAACGCCGGCCAACAATACGTAGCCACGACCAGCAGTTTCAACAACAGTACCAACACAAGCTTCAGCAACAACAGCAGTTTCAACAACAGTCTCGGTTACGACGAAGACAAGAGCATCAACATCTCGAATGTTGGCCACCAACTGCTCTCTTCAAAACAACGAAACCACTTGTTTGCAAATCAGCGCAACAAGTTCAACAACAACAACGTTTCCATCGATTTCCTCAAGGTTCGGACTGAAAATCTCGAGGCAAACTGACAGCTTTACGAATTTATTAAGATTGATTACTTTCATCGTTATGAATAATTTTCGAACATTCATTGATTTCTCACGCTATTCCTGAACATTCATAATTCAAAGGTTCCTTCTCGTCTGGGCTCGTCAACTTCAGTCTGCCCGAATTCGGCGGAAAGGGTCAGAAGACTTTCCAGTTCAGACGTGGACATGAAAGAGGCGGGAATGCTGCACAAGTGCTGCAACCCTTCGAGTGCGGACAACTCCGTCACGGGTAGGGTCAACAAGTGCAGCATCCGTCAGCACTCCACGGATATTACCTCGGCTGGAAACTACCAACCGAGCAAACTGCCCGGTTTCCCACCTGACCACAGTGTCTACAACATTGAAGGTTTCCACACCAATTCCTCCTGTTGCTGTCCTAATCCGACATGCCCCCACAAAAACGACTGCAGTCTCTGCTCGAACACTGTCGGTGGTCACACGCGTTCTCATCCGTTGGATCAGCAGTTCCATCGTTTGACGCCCTCCTGGCAACACCTTCAGGCACCTGCCACGAAGTCGACCAGCAACGCGGCAGTGAACACCGTCTACAGCGGCATTCGAGCAGCCAGGTCCTCCGAGAACAACAACAGCATATCGGACATAGGAGTGAGTTACATGAAGATATCAGGAGCCATAAGACCCTTCAAGCAGTTGCAGAAGTTGTCCTCCATGCAGCAACATAACCAAAGCGCAAGCAGCGACGTCTCCAATACGGCGTCGTCCAACGTTGTCGCCGGAGTCGCAACGACTGCCGGAACTGGCGGAGATGGAAGAGAGGGAAGTGGTGACGGCCAAGGAGACAAGAACGGTGGTCAGCCGATCTCGAAAAAGCCACAAAATAACGCCGAGGCGCCGCTCAGAAAGTCTGGAAGTACGAGCAGTCAGCAACAGCCAGCCAAACCGAACGTGGAGTACAGACTCGGTAGAAGGAAGATACTTTTTGAGAAGAGGAAGCGCATTTCAGACTACGCACTCATCTTCGGAATGTTCGGAATCCTGGTCATGGTCATTGAGACTGAACTGACCATGGCTCATGTGTACACAAAGGTTGGTATGGTAACCATTCACTCGTTCCATTAGGGACTCTTTTTCAAACTTGAAATTGCTGCAGAAATGTTGAAACTGGAATCCTGTACAAGTACCCAGTCGTTCAGAATAATCATGTTATGGTTATTTTTATGGTCTGCTGGAACTCAGAATGAGAGCAATTCCATTACTTCCAGATGGAGTGTCCGCCCTTTTAAATGCATCCATCCACCCATCCATTCACTTCACTAAGCGGTCACTCATCCGTCCGTATATCTAACCAAACATTGACCCATCCATCCAGCCAAACATTGACCCATCCATCCAACCTAACATTGACCCATCCATCCATCGAGACATTCTCTCCCATCCATACTTCCGAAGTTCAATTTTTCACTCATTCCTGGTTGAATATGCACAGAAGCGAGACAGCTCCGTTTTATACCTGCAATAAAAATCAATGAAAAAGAATTAATTTGCAAGTAATTGCATTCTAAAATAATCTACAGGCGCATTAGTGGCGCAATCTGTCGGAACCTCCAAACGATTATCGACGATTTTCAGCAGAAAGTGAAATTCCAGAAATGAGGACGCTTTGTAATGCCAACAACAACACCAACAACAACATCATCATCATCATCATCATCAACAATAACAAAAACAACGAGGACGACAGCAATTGTTATCGTAATTATTGCTAACAGACAACATTAACAACAACAACAACAATAATAATAAAAATATTAATAATAATAATGATAAAGACGACAAAAGTAAAATTATCATTCGTAGTACTAACTCTTTAGTATTACGTGGCCAGTAATACTGCAGAACGTAAGAGCGGACAGTCCTGGCAAACACTGGAAAGGCGTGCGCTTCACTGCAGATGGTTTAAATCCCACATGGATTCATCCCTGCTGCGATTTTTTCATCTTTTATCCTCCTCCTCCTCCTCTTCCAATTCCAGGGATCCAAATTTTCATTAAGCTCCAATTCCAGCTGCCAGGTTGAAAATTGATCACCAACTTTCGAGGCGAAACGTGCGCATTCGCGGCTGAGCAGTTGTCGCGTGGTTGCGATGATAGTGATGTTTTGAAGCCGACAATAATTGAAAATTCTTTCTTTTTTTTTGCAAGTACATATTTTAAAATTATAAAAAAAAATAATTTCTGGAATTTGTTTTCGGGATATGAGATTCTGATATTATTGAGATGATTGCATAATCTGATGTCTTCAAGGGAAACTTAAGCTTCTTTAGTCATAATGGCATAATTTATTTATTATTAATAATATTATTATTAATATTATTATTATTATTATTATATTTCCATTTGTCAGGTTCATTTTAAATCGAGCACATTATGGGTTTAGTACTGCCATTGTTGCTATTAATTACATCGCATGACAAAAGGCATTATAAATTATCTACTTATTGAAAATATCCAATAAATGGCAAATGGTGGAGTTGTTTAAAAAATTATTAAAAATGATTAAAACGTCAACTCTGACCTTCAAAGGAAAATTCTAAACTTTAAAAACTTAAACTGTAACCTTCAAAAGTAAATTGTAACCTTTAAAATATCAATAATTTTAGGAATCCTACCACTCCAAAACAGTCAAATTGTTGATCACAGTCAGCACCATTTTTCTCCTTGGACTGATCCTGGCTTACCATGCCGTGGAAATACAGGTAAGCCTCATTACCTGTTTGGAATGAATTAATGCAGTCGTGAATTATTGAGCGCTCCCACGAATGGGTGAGAGAGCGGACAAAAGACTTGTCAAATGTTCAGATTGCATGATGAATGAATGAATGAACGAATGAGGTGAATGAATGAATTGACGACCCGAAAGTACAACTGCACATAGTCTGACCAATGGAAGGACATTAGATCAACGTTCGATAAGATGCAGCATCTTTATTTTGTTGTTGTTGTTGATGGTGGTGGTGTTATTATGTTACAAGTAAAACGTAAAAGTTCGGTTACTCGTTACTTTTACTTCGTTGCCCGACAAAACTGAATGCAATTATTAATAATATTGTTGTTGTTGCTGCTGCCATTGCAACCAGCCGTAGAAGTTTGAGTGATCTGAATTACACAAAAAAAATATTCTTAAAAAAAAAGAGAAGGATTGAAATCATTCATTTGAAGTCGGATTTTAAAGTCCCATGCAGGTGAAGAAATCAAATTAAAGTCACCATCATCACCACCATCATCATCATCATCATCACCATCATCACCACCATCATCATCATAATTATTATTATCAACATCATCATGCCTACGATCATCGCCCCCAGGAAGACGAAAATGTTCGGCATTTCCTCATGGAATGTCCGGCCCAGTCTGCCCTGAGGAGAGAAATTCGAATGTACACGAATCTATCCGACATGACGTCCATGCTTAGCAATCCAGCAAGTGTGAACATCATTTACCGGTGGATTTGCAAAAACAGAAGCGGCTTACTCTAAGCCCTTTACAATTTTAATCTAATTAATTAACGCATTTTCATTATTCTAATACATTTCATTATTTTAAATTACTAACACTAACTACAGTCCAAATAATCTCAGTTATGTAACGGACTACAATCAAATAAATAAATAAATGCCTACGATCATCACATTTATTATTATTATCATCTAATTTGTCATTATCATTATTGTAATTATCATCACTTCATATTCACCGTTATTATTATAATCCCCATCGTCATCATCATCACCATTTTCATCATCATCATTGTCGTCGTTATCGTAATTTGTTTTATTACATTGTACATTGTCATACCTTTAGTTACCTCAAAATTATATTTTTGTTACAACCACCTTTACAAAGTGCAAAAATACATGGAAAAATTATGCCGTAAGGTTATCACCACTTCATAATTTGAGGTCATAATTACGGTGGCTTTTAAACGTTATGATGGCGACTTAAAGTGTCGCGTGGATGCTTTCAGGATGAAGATGGTATGCTTCTCAAGGCATTTGGGGTCAATAAAGTACTTTGTGAGGGCTATTTTGAGACTTTATGGTCATTATCATCATCATGATTCTCATCATCTTGATCATCCTCATCATCATCATGATCCTCATCATCTTGATCATCATCATCATCATGATCATCGTTATCGTCATCATGATCATTAACGGCACCATCGTCATAGTCATCATCATCACCTATCGCTACTAATATCACCAGTCATGTTAATAAATATAATTATTGGTTTTGATTACAATTCCGTTATAAACTAGAGGGCTTTTGTTTGAAACTTTTGGTAAGAATCTAAATTATGTGCAATGTAATCAATGATAATGTTGAGTATTGTTCAATTAAATTATACGAAATAAAAATAATAATAAATAATTTCATCAAAATAAATAATTGGAATTTCGTAACAACAAATTCGTAATTGTAAATATTAATAATTTAACAAAAGCAAATGCTTAATTAGCATAAAAATCTCATCAACTTCAGTTCCTTGATTAGATAATTAAAAACCAATTATTAATCAAATTATTCAAATAATTAAATAATTAATTAACTAATTAAACTTATTTTAATCATACCAACAATGCCCCTAACAGATTAGACAAAAGTTATAAAAAACATATAATTATTATTACAATTGTAATATAATAATAATAATAATAATAATAATAATAATAATAATAATAATAATAATAAATAATAATAATAATAATAATAATAATAATAATAATAATAATAATAATAATAATAATAATAATAATAATAATAATAATAATAATAATAATAATAATAATAATAATAATAAAAGTAATAAAATTAACAGATACATATTAACGGTTTTCTGGAAAATGCCTCCATCCTCAATCACTGATGTCGTCATGACATTTTTGACTGTGGAAGTTGATTTGACGTTCAATGAGATTGAACACTGATTGATGGCGGTGATTAAATCAACCTAGAAGATGTTGCTACTGCTGCTGATAATGATGATGAAAAGAAGAAGAAGAAGAAGAAGAAGAAGAAGAAGAAGAAGAAAAAGAAGAAAAAGAAGAAGATGATGATGATGATGATGATTGATGATGATGATGATGATGATGATGATGATGATGATGATGATGATGATGATGATGATGATGATATGATGATGATGATGATGATGATGATGATGATGATGATGATGATGATGATATGATGATGATGATGCTGATGATGATGATGATGATGATGATGATGATGATGATGATGATGATGATGATGATGATGATGATGATGATGTGATGATGATGATGATGATGATGATGATGATGATGATGATGATGATGATGATGATGCTGATGATGATGATGATGATGATGATGATGATGAGATGATGATGATGATGATGATGATGATGATGATGATGATGATGATGATGATGATGATGATGATGGCGATATTGATGATGGAGCGGCTATGTAGGTATATCCTGAATGGAAACATTAACTATATCTGCCGAAGTGCACTTCATCGTTAATCTTCAAGCTATTTTAAATCGGCAACACCGTTATCATTATTATCATAACCAGCGTCATAAGCACAGTCACTATCATCACTAACGTCATTATCATTATCATCGCAAAGAAAATTATTTTTGTTTTTTTCGACAAAAAAGGCATTTCAGTTGAGAATGTGCATTTGAATTTGTATTCAAAGTGGTTTTAAAAATTTCACGAAAATATAAATCAAACAATAAAACCTCGGAATCACAGAATAACTTCAGGTGAACAGATAAATATAAAATTAAATATTTTTATTACAAAAATTAAATCAATAATTAAAAAAAAACGGAAACCGCTGATGGAATGAAGGAAATGACTTCTGATTCTACCTTCAATTCTATTCCAGGTATATAATAATAGTATAATAACTCATATATAATAATATTGTAATAAGTCATATATAATAATATTGTAATAAGTCATATATAATAATATTGTAATAAGTCATATATAATACTATTGTAATAAGTCATATATAATAATATTGTAATAAGTCATATATAATAATATTGTAATAAGTCATATATAATAATATTGTAATAAGTCATATATAATAATATTGTAATAACTCATATATAATAATATTGTAATAAGTCATATATAATAATATTGTAATAACTCATATATAATAATATTGTAATAACTCATATATAATAATATTGTAATAAGTCATATATAATAATATTGTAATAAGTCATATATAATAATATTGTAATAACTCATATATAATAATATTGTAATAAGTCATGACGCTTGAAAGAACTCCAACTGAGTCCCGTTTAACCTTTAACCTTTGAGTGCATCCATATAATCCTCGTCATTAAATTTTTGCTTTCATCATTGTCATCATCATCATGGTCGTCGACGTCTTCGTCATCATAGTCATCGTCATCGTCGTTGTCTTCGTCGTCATCATCATCGTCATCGCATCATCATCATAGTCATTGTCATCATCATCATCAACATCAACATCATCAACATCTTCATCGTCGTCGTCGTCATCTTCGGATTCGTTAATTATAAATTTGAGAAATATTTTCTCAACTTAGATGTGTTGTTATTTTTGGTGGTGATGATGACGATGATGAGGTGGAGGAGAAGGATGATGATGATGATGATGATGATGATGATGATGATGATGATGATGATGATGATGATGATGATGATGATGATGTGATGATGATGATGATGATGATGATGATGATGATGATGATGATGATGATGATGATGATGATGATGATGACGATGACGATGACGATGACGATGACGATGACGATGATGATGATGATTACGATAATGATGATAATGATTACCGAGAATTCACCAAGAAATTCAGCAGGGTTTGATGTCTCCGTTAATAGACCGAATGTTGTTTACGATCACCATGGAAGCCTGCCATCCAATCAGACGTCCCATTAAAGGTTATGCAATATTCAATATGCCGATGCAGAAGATTGGTCATAACTGTGATATTCATCATGAATATTTGCTTCAAATCTCCATCGAAGTCGTCATCATCATCGACAACGTCATCATCATAATCATCATCGTCATCGTCGTCATCATCATCATCACCAGCTTGTTCATCTTAATCTTTATATTCATTTTTCGCACGAGCGTTTTTCATGTCTTTCCGTCTTCATCCTCACTTCATGTCCGAATCAGCAGACCGTGAAAGGTCATAGGTCAAGTCATAAACTGTTTTCAACCAGAATGAACGAGGAATTGCAATTTCTTTGCACATTTCAATTTCATGCTAAATCCACGAATGGAGAAGCTTATATTAATATTAATTTTATTTCTAAATTATAAAAATTTTATTTTCTAAATGATAAGAAAACTTATGTTGTTATTAAAATTATAAATACACTTTATATTCATTATTAAAAGACAGTTTTACATCTTAATTATGTTCAGCTTCAAACATTCGAGCTAAAATCTCACTTGAACCCAAATCGAGGAACAATTGGAACATGGAATGATGGTTATGTTTCGAACTCACGACACGTAACGAGCAGTCATGTACCCTAGACACGTGACCAGGGACCAATTAGGTGCCCGTTTAATGGGGGCTGATTGCTCCAATTACCCGCTGAACTGGAGACGTGCAAATTAATGCTTTCTAGTTGTCGCTTGTTACTGAAAACGTTCAATTATAAATTATAGTTATAATGAGCACTTAATTATTTTGTAATAAATTGTAATAATAATTAGCATTAAGCAGCCGATATAATGTTCATTGCATTGAAACAATATTTCCAATAATATTAATAATAATAATAATAATAATAATAAAAATAAAAATAATAATAATATAATAATAATAATAATAATAATAATAATAATAATAATAATAATAATAATAATAATAATTAATAATAATAATAATAATAATAATAATAATAATAATAATAATAATATAATAATAATAATAATAATAATAATAATAATAATAATTAATAATAATAATAATAATAATAATAATAATTAATAATAATAATAATAATAATAATAATAATAATAATAATAATAATAATAATAATAATTAATAATAATAATAATAATAATAATAATAATCATAATAATAATAATAATAATAGTAATCAATAACATTAATGACATCGTTTTAGCATCAGCTTAGAATAATTATGAATTAATAACTTATTAAAATAATAACGGTTCGAATTCGTCCACTTTCATTTTGAGTTTTAAAATCAGGAACATGAAAGAAGATGAAAGCATCTGCATCATTACGTCATGTTTTACGAGACCTCTTTTAAGCGCTTGCAACTCGATCGCATTAACTACATCATCATCATATCATCGTTATCATCATCATCAGCATCGTCATCGGCATCGTCATCATCGGTGTCATCATCATCGTCATCATCATCATCAAATCTTCACCTCTGAAGACAACTCTTAATCTCACATCAAACGGAAGAAATGATTTTTCAAACATTAAAAGAAAAAAGTCTTAAATTCAAATTGAGGAGGAAGTAGACGAAAAAACATTCCATCCGAAAATGCTCTAAATTTTCTTGGGCTTTTAAATGTTAAAGAAACAAATAATTAAATTATAACTCAGTTTTAACACATTTACAAAGTATTGTAATTGAATGTAATTTGACATCATTGGACTTGTTCTAAGCTTGTGTTTCAAAAGATTTGGCTGATGATGTGAATACTGCTTAGGTTACCACTGAAGAATTGCGTTTGTTAACAGAAGGATTGTCGCCCGACCATGTTTTGTTTGTCCACGTAAACTACCTTCAAAATAATCTTCAAAATAAATTATCGGACTTGGAAATTCCTTTAAAGAATTGTGACTCACGGAAACATGGTTGAATAATGACAGTGCTGAGAGCTTAACTATTGAGAGACTATGAATTCACCAACAAGTGCCGTGAAAGTAAAAGATAAGGCTTATTTGTTTTGGCTTATTTTTGGACAAGAGAATCAAATTTGAGAACCTTGATGTCTGTTTCAAAAATCTTGTTACAACAACTTTCGAGTACCTGTTCGTATCTGTTGAGCATCGAAAAGCAAAGAACTTGGTGATTGGAGTTATTTACAGGCCTCCCAACACAGACATCCAGATTTTCAGAGAGATCAAATGCTTACCATACTCAACAACATCCAAGATTTAAAAAAATGACGGTATATTGTCTAAGTTTCGGTTTTATATTGACAAAACTGTTTCACTTATGTTATATTACACTTTCATCTACCCATACTTATCATACTGCAACATTGTTTGGGCTTCAAATTACTTCACAAGACTAAAATGCCTTCACATATCTCAAAAACGTTTTCTTCGTATCCTCTTTAAAATTCCTTCTTCGTTATCTTCCAAGCCAATCTTCTACGAAAATTCAATTTTAAACTTTTACCAAATAAATGACTTTCTTATCGCTATCTTTACGTATGAATATTCAAACAATCTATTGCCTCATTCATTCATTAACTTTTTTAAACGTTCACTCATATTGTTTGGGGTCCGTCGACAAATATAGACCTGAAGTTTCTCGAACCATGCTCAAAAAATTTTCATTGAAGTGCTCTGGCCCTCGCATATTTTCTTCGATTCCTGTCGCCATTGCTTCCTCCAAATCCATATCTATTTTCAAATGTACTTACAAATCATATATCTGACCAAGTAAAATCATCTCATGTTTCTTTTCTGAAGTGCGTCCGATTTCTTGTGTTTTGGAACTGCCATCTTATTTTTGAACTTCTGGACGAATTCTTAATATTATGACCTTGGCAATATTCGGCTTAAACAAATTTTTTGTCGTTTGAATAGGCAGCCCATCAGCGGAAGTATATCCCTTCGGGTTGACCTTTTTTTTTTTTTTTACAAAAGTATGACTATCTATGTAATTAAGCTGGTTATTTTTGTAACCGTGTGTTTGTGTTTGAATATTTTTTGTTTAATAAATCTCTAAAAAAAAAACAGATATCAAGATGCCTCGGTGCTATGCAAAATATTTTATTCATTTAATAAATCTATTCAAGTATTTTGACAATATTCATGTCTTTATTGTCAATAATATCTATTAAATATAATATAATATATATAAAAAATATATATATGTCAATTGATATTAATCAATTACGTTATTATACAATATTTAAAATCCCTGAAGTAATATTTTATTATAATTTCTGGTAACATGCATTACGTATCTTGAGTAACAAGTGTAATTCTGTAATTGCCAACATTCCCTATACACGACATAAGAATTAATTTAATAACAACAACAATATTTTAACAATTTTCTTGGAAAAATCTAAATGTGGTAGTAAATGGATTCAAAAAGCATTTTCCAAAGCCGCCTGGGGATATATTACACGTTGTTGGTAGTGACCTTCAATTTTTGGATTCAAGGTCGTGCCATTCACAGAAGAATTTCTCAGAAACGGAATTAAAAGTTAAAAGGCTTTGAAAAAAATAATCATAAAAAAAATATTATTTCCATAGTAAGAGGTTATAAAATAACATATTAAAATAAAAATAAATAAATATTAATAATTTTAAAAGAAATAAAACATTATTAATTTAAACAAAACTTTGTTTCAACAAAAGATTTTGTTAAAATTTTAAGGATAATCCCTGAAAGTAAACTAAGATTCTTGCTGAAAGGCTCTGATGTTGTGATTCTTGTTGCTGATGTTGTTGTTGTTGTTGTTGTTGTTGCCGTTGTTGTTGCTGGTTTTGGTGTTGTAATTGTTGTTTCCAATTTACGACCCAGTAGTTGATCCCCTTGGAATGAGATTTTCTCTGCTTTTCTGAGGATTTCTGAATAACCAGTGTTTGTCATTCTAGGTCCTTTTTAAATCACCATTTGCAACTTCATGCGAAAAACAGAATTATTGAAATAAACTTCATTTCATTTTAAATAGAATCATTATCTTCTGATTTTCCAACGACTTGAAATAATATCAAGCGATGTTTGCCTCAAAGGAGATTTAAATCTCATTTAACATTTAAACATTTTACAGCTCTTCGCCGTAAATAACTGCATTGAAGATTGGAGGATAGCGATGACTTGGCAAAGGATCGCCCAGTTGATTGGGGAACTTCTCATTTGTTCCGCCCATCCATTTCCTGGGGCGTTCTACTTCGAATGGACGACTGTGCAGAGCAACGGAAAGAAGGTCACCACGAAAGAGGTGGGTGTCACTTCCTCCTCCTCCTCAGATTCGTTCACCCATTTCCACTCGCCCCGTTTAACTCATTTTAAAGCGAATCCCAAAACCTACTCGACCAGCCAAGCCCCAGTTTTCACCCATAACCTTTGACCTCTGACATGGAGATTTAAATGATAATTTTAGTGTGATGCATGCCTCCTTAATGAAGAAGGAATCGATATTTTTCGATATTTTCAGGAAACAAGTTCAACCTGGACTTCTTTATAGCTTCCTTTTTCATTCCAATTGCCCAAATTATTTTAGGAATTAAATGCAAATTACTTTTTTTTTTTAATAAAAAGTTTAATAAAATTATTACAAGAAATGACCATTTGAAAATCCATTCAAATATAAAATTTATTATTTTTAATAATTATGCAAACAGAAATTTCAATATTTTAAAAATTCTTTCAAAAAAACTATGAAATTAGTTTGACATTTCCAGGAGTTGAACTCGCGACCTTTTCACCAACTTCCATCCAAGTCACCTTGAACTTATAATGAAGGATTCCCAATGGCTTGAAATAGAAAAAAATATTTTGTTTTTTATGTAAAATAATTTTATTTAAATGTACAATGTTATGCATTATGGCGCTCTCATCACCAACGTCATCGACAACATCAAAACCAATACAAATATTTGCATCAAAGTATTTTCGTTTTCATATTCACAATTTTTGTGAATTATCAGGGCTTAGTAATTGAGTTTTAATATTATTTATGTGTAATTGTAATGCTAAAATCTTTTACATTTTTTTTTTACAATTTCAATACAATAATTGCTTAAGAGTTGAACGTTGTTAAAAGAATTTTTTATTTATTCTTTAATATCTGCAAATGAAATTCACTTGTGAGGACTTGTTGACCCCAAATTAAAGTAATTTATTCGTAATTTGACGATTCAAACGTGGAAAGATCATGATTTGTTGATTTGTTGAATTGTGTTCGTGAAAGTTCTCGTTGAATTGTATTAAAATTATTAATGCCATTGTTGTTAATTCGTAGTAATATTGTTATTGTTGAATTGTATTATTGTCGTTGTTGCTAATTACTATAAATTATTAATTAATATTATTAAATCGTAATAATCAGTCGCTTAATATTCATATTATTTTGCACATGATGGTCGGTTCACTGCGTCGGCCATTAAGCGCTTCATGAATATTAAGCACGTTCATGAATTTATGAAGACTCGTGATTTTCTAATAATAACAAACTCCGCCCATTTTCTTCGCTAGGTCCCGATAGACCTATTCCTGTCCCTGCCAATGTTCTTCCGCTTGTATCTGATCTGCAGAGGCATGTTGCTTCACAGCAAACTGTTCACTGATGCATCCTCAAGAAGTATTGGTGCCCTGAACAGGATAACCTTCAATACAAGGTCAACTGCGGATTGATGCAATCGTAATGCAATTAAGTAATGCTATTAGGTTAAGTAATTACGTAATAATATTAAGTAATGATGTTAAGTAATACTATTAGGTAATGCTAGTAATGTATTAAGTGTTTTTAATATGCTGATGTT
>JAJTWR010000314.1:3170000-3175000 GCA_021613335.1 Whitmania pigra
TACAGCAGCAACTACAACAGCAACACACAGCAATTACATCAGCAACATACAACACACAACAATAACAACAGCAACATAAAACACACAACAATTACAAGAGCAACATACAACACACAACAATTGCAACAGCAACATACAATAGCCAAATTAACAGACGACCATCAGAGCATTTCTTTACAGAGACTCCTGCGTTAACACCAAGATTCCATTTTCCCCATCTCAGGTGCTTCCAATTGCTTGTTGGCGCCTTTTCAGCAGACGTCGTCGTAAATTTTATTCACGACAGTTAAAAATTAAGAGGAGTAACTGAGCTCAAAATGCACTTTATTTTTTGTCGTTTTTGACCACAATTCTTCATTAGACATTTGTTTCTTCCACAAGAAAAGTCCAGCAAAGTTTAAATTTTTCAAAATGGCCTCTGAAGTTTCAAATAAATTAATCACTCTCCCAAAATTAGCGCAGGCGCCTCATTGATGAGAGGAGAAAATATTCTGGAAATTATTCTGTAATTATATAACATTACGTTATAATTAAATTACATTGTGTTAACTAATCAGTATTACAATTTATAAATCATGTATTAAGTAACCAGAACTTCAATTTATTAGCGATTTATTGAATAATTAATAAATTATTTATGTTTCGTTGATTTAATTAAAGTTTAAAAGTTAATTTTCCATAAAAAACATTAATGGTTAATTGAAGTTCGATTAAAATAGATTTTTCATTTACTTATATTGAAAAAAGTTATAATTCAAAATATTTTTAATTTTTAAAATGTATTTTAAAAGAAACAGAATTTCAAATGGACTCAATTTACTCATTCTTTCTTATTTGCATTTTAGAGAACTACATTTCAAGACGAATATTTTATTTAATAATATTTTTTTAAATAAATGGATAAGTTTCCCCCTTTTTATACCATAAGCAGATTAACATTTGCAATGTGACATAATTCCACAAACATTCAGACTTTGGCATATGTTTTCTAATATGTAAGCTAATAATATCCTTAACGCAATTAATAAACACAACAACAAGAACAACAACATCTAAAAGTGATTCTCGAAAGGCAACAAAAGCAAAGAATTCCAAGAAGCATCACAAAGCAGTAACAACGTAATAATTGTTCTCAGCACACCTCACAAGATTTGAACCTAATTTCCGTTATTCCAATTTGACCTCTAGAGGTAAGGGAAGGTTAAGGGAAAATCGAAGGTAGCTGGGTTGATGGAGTGAAGGCTGAGATGAAATGTGAAATAATAATAATTGAATATTAATAATAACATTAACAATGTAAAGAATATATCAATCTTATCAGACTAATGTTATTATATATTGTTATCATTAAAATGATAAGATTAATATTGTTAAATAATTGAATAATTATAGGATCACTATGATCATCGCAAATATTATTATTATTATTATTATTATTATTATTATTATTATTATTATTATTATTATTATTATTATTATTATTATTATATTATTACAATATTAATAGATATAAAAACATTAATCTATTATATATATGTTATATATTATTATATTATTGAATATTATACATATGCTACTATTATTTAGTTTCATTATTGTCATAAACATTTTGCCAGCATTATTATCGATAGCCACAATAAATATCCAGCCATTTATTTGTTTGGCGATAATTTCGATCCATAATTTTCTATACGTAATTATTGAAGACAATTAATATTCCGCAGGTAAAAAACGCACAAATACATCGATGTATCATCATCATTCATCATGAATTGGTGGTCATAATTCATTGTGCATTGAGGGTGATAATTAAGTAATTTCTATTAGAATTGGAGGACACTGAATTCATTGCCCTGTAATTGTTGTTATTGTTAGTTTATTATTATTATTATTATTATTATTATTATTATTATTATTATTATTATTATTATTATTATTATTATTATTATTATTATTATTATCATTAATTTAATTACTTATTGTTATTATTCTGTCAATATATTCTAATATCAAATTTAATACTTCAATTTCTAGTAATTATTACTTATTCTATATTAATTGTTTTATTTATTGTTAATTGGAATATTTTATTATTATTTCTCTTGATTGTATAAAATATAAATTGAAGGGCACAATTATTATTTTCACGTGAAAGAATTTCTCGGCATTTGTAATTTTCCGGAGATGCATGGAGTTTGTTGTTGTAGGTTTTGTTGGTGTATTTGTTTGTATGTCTGTGTGGTAGATTGTTTGAGTTGTTGTATGTTTGAGTTGTTGTATGTTTGAGTTGTTGTATGTTTGAGTTGTTGTATGTTTTAGTTGTTATATGTTTGAGTTGTTGTATGTTTGAGTTGTTGCATGTTTGATTTGTTGCATGTTTGAGTTGTTGTATGTTTGAGTTGTTGTATGTTTGAGTTGTTGCATGTTTGAGTTGTTGTATGTTTGAGTTGTTGCATGTTTGAGTTGTTGTATGTTTGAGTTGTTGTATGTTTGAGTTGTTTTATGTTTGAGTTGTTGTATGTTTTAGTTGTTGTATGTTTGAGTTGTGGTATTTTTGAGTTGTTGTATTTTTGAGTTGTTGTATGTTTGAGTTGTTGCATGTTTGAGTTGTTGCATGTTTGAGTTGTTGTATGATTGAGTTGTTGTATGTTTTAGTTGTTGTATGTTTGAGTTGTGGTATGTTTGAGTTGTTGCATGTTTGAGTTGTTGCATGTTTGAGTTGTTGCATGTTTGAGTTGTTGCATGTTTGAGTTGTTGTATGTTTGAGTTGTTGTATGTTTGAGTTGTTGCATGCTCGTAATTGTTTTTTTATTTTTTTGTTCGGTGAAGTTACTTCCAAAAAATTATTCACTCATTTTATGTTTTTGAAACCCCTGAATTTATCATAAGCTGTTTTTTAACTGCATTTTGTTTCAGCAGAAAAACATGTGGAAACAATTTTCAAAAAAACGAATTATTTCGTTCTAGTAGTGATATTGATATTAATAATTACATTATTTGGCAAGGTTTTTCTTAATTTTAAGTAGTGCTGTTGTTATCATCGTTATCGTACTTATTCAAACAAGCACTTTTGCAACATGTTTTCAGGTTTCTGCCAACAATTCAAATTGTTGATGAATTCCATCAATGCTGTTTGCTGTCAAATTTAAGTTAATTTAATCCTTAATTCAAATAAGTACTAATGTTGCGAGAAATAAGACTACATAATATACTATTTAATATATTATTATTATTAGTATTATTATTATTATTATTATGATTATTATTATTATTATTATTATTATTATATTATTATTATTTATTATTATTATTATTATTATTATTATTATTATTATTATTATTATATATTATTATTATTATTATTATTATTATATTATTATTATTATTATTATTATTATTATTATTTATTATTATTATTATTATTATATATTATTATTATTATTATTATTATTATTATTATTATTATTATTATTATTATTATTATTATTATTATTATTAATATTTCAATTATTTGTTATCCTATTATCTTATCAATATTACTGTAACCGTTAATATTATTATTATTATTATTATTATTATCCTTCGAATTTATGAAAGCAATATTTTTGAGGGTCATGAATAATTCACGTCCAAGTGAACGCATGCTGCTTTGGATGTCACGTGCTAAGATTGAAAATTTATATAAATTTATTTCATTAAAACTTGCAATTTATTTCAATTAAATTTGGACATATTTCTTAAGGAAATTATTTAAATATCAATTTAAATTTAACAGAAAATATTTAAAAAGCAATTCTATCATTAATGTTCATAGTGAACTTATGTTGTTGAAAGTATTGCAAGTTAATTATGATTACAAATATTATAAATACATTAAATGCAAGTATGAACAAATTCAAATTTTTAATTGGTGACTTATTGCTATTTTACTTTTAAAAATATTGTTTTAAAACAATGTTATTTTGTAATATTTTTTAATTTAATTCACTTTTTACTCAATTACCTAATGCTCGAGAATTCAATGAATTAGTCACTATTATAAATTTTAATATCTGAATAATTATTAAAAAATAATATTAATTACAATCTTTCTTAAAATATAAATACATTAATCATTAAATATTATTATTGATAATTTCACATTTTTCGTTTTATCTTTGTGAAATTTGTTGAAAATCTTGCTTGGGTGAAAAATGTTGATTAAATTATGGGGATTATAATGTATTAAAAGCTAAATTGGAAGGAATTGGGTTAGAACATTTCGAGATTAATTTTTAAATTTTAAAGAAATAATTTCAAATAGATATTACAATATAACAAATTCATTATTCCACTATTATTTTAGCTACAATAAATTAATTATGCAGAAAATGAATATATTTGATGTTTAAGTCAATTGTCATTTTAAATCGCATTTTGTTGAATTGTCTGCTTAATATTTATTTTCCTGCGAAATCACAATAAACAAACATTGCTTATTCCAACAAATATACAGGTAATTACGTTCCAACCAACACACGTGGATTGATACCTGTAGCATGATTGCTTTCACCTGAATTTATTGGATTCTGTGTAATCAATGTGCTGCTCATTTGAGAGTTTGTTTGTGATTCAATACAACGACAGGCCAATGTTTTGTTTGCGATAAAATCCAAAGACATGCCGATACAATACAGCGTGATATCAATGTTTTATTTAAGGCACAATTAACTAAAAAGCAATTGTTCTTTCACAAACAAACATTTCTAAAATGTAAATGCAGTACTTAAAATGCAGTGAAAACGTACAAATTTAAGTACACTTGATTTAAACACAACAACTCAAATGTGCATCGATGTCTTATGAGCATCTGTGTACGTTTGCAATCTCCAATTACAGGAACAAGAAATGGAATAAAAGCTTTAACAACGACATTATCTCCAACGGGCTTGCATGTCGTTGTGATTGAGTTGTGCTCGTGTGTCGATGTGTGTGCTCGAAAGCAAGAAACCTTTGAAAGG